>CAUYQV010178065.1:0-27650 GCA_963574575.1 Galagoides demidoff
ATGGAGACTTTACCTCCTTCATGTTTACATGGATGGAGCTGGAAAAGGTTCTTCTTAGTAAAGTATCTCAAGAATGGAAAAAAAAGTATCCAATGTACACAGCCCTATTTTGAAACTAATTCATAGCTTTCATAGGAAAGATATAACCTAATTATAGCCTTAGAATATGGGGAGAGGGAAGGATAGAGGGTGATTGGTGGGGTCACCTCTATGGTTTATCTTACAAGGGTACAAGTGAATCTTTCTAAAAGCAGAGTATGAATGTCTTAATAACTAAGAAAATAACATGAAGGCTATGTTAACAAGTTTGATGAGAGTATTTCAAATTGTATATGAAAACACCACACTGTACCCTGTGATTGCAGCAATGTACACAGCTATGATTTAATTTAAAAAAAAGTAAAATACTATAATTTCTAAAAAAAAATTTAAAGATTTTTTTTTAAAAAAAGACCTTTTAAAGCATATAAGCTAAGTGATTGCTTGACTTTGTTGAAGGATCCGGAGCTTCTGAAAAGCAGAGCAGGAAGTTCTAAAATCCTACCCCTGATGAGTTTTCTCAAAGGAAATCTCTTTCCAGGGTGCTACTTAATATTAGGCTCTCTTCTGGAATGTCCCCCATTGCCAGGGAGCCATCTTCAGGCACCTGAGGATCCTGGTGAGGACATACACCTCTAACAGGCCTACAGCTTCTTATATTTATTCAAAATTATCCTCACTTGTACTTTTCTATTTTCATGTATGGCTATGTTACTAACGGTAAGGCCATTTTCAACTTAATATGTTTGACTTACGGTGAATTTATTTGGAATCAAGAAGCATTTGTATTAAATTGTATAGCTCAATTTCTTCTAGTAATATCTTGTTTCTATATATTAGAAATATATATTGTCTTTAAAGATGTCTTTATGGCTATTCCTCTATTTCCAGACTTGAATCTTAAATTTAAGATTTTTCAATATCATTTTAAAGTCACTATTTTATATTTGAAGTTGCTTACCCCTTACTTTGACCTTGTATTTTCATTTCATTTTAATTTGATCTTATATTGTTCTTGTTTTTTAATATCTTCTTAATCTTACATCCCCAGCTTTTATCTTCAATGGTAGCCATTTTTTGACTACTGTAATTTTCATTTCCCTTTGATTCATGTATATGATACACGGCACAAGTTCAGCCATAAGACCAGTGGCATTGGAGAGAGCTCATACTATAGAGACAAATTCTAAAAGTTCTTTTACCCACAGGTATCTCTAGAGTCATTCCGTGGCACCCAGTAATGATAATAATAATGATAGATTCCCCATTATTTTCAAGGATGTCTCCCCCAAAACACTTTCTGTGCAACTCAATAGAGAAGCTATTAAGTCTTTTATGTCAAAAATTAATTCTCGGTAAGGATGGAATGCTTTTGGTCCTGGAACCCTTCTGATGTTACTTGGCAACAAGTTCATATATAAGTAACGGCACATTTTAAAATCTACAGTTTCCAACATAAATCCATGGTATAAGGAATAAATGGTGCTATAAACCATCGAAATAGGAGACAAGCCGATAAACCTGTGCAAGTATGCATCATATGTCTCCCATGGTATGATCCTTTGGAGGAATCAGGAAATGTTAAATACCCTGAAAGATCAGCAAGCCGAATTCAAGTATCATTATAATTCTCCTGTTTCCATTGTTTCCTATTGAATTAGAATAGGTGGAACAATTTATTATTCATGTCATCGTTGATTGTAGCTGATTCATTATTATAAATATGTAATCAGAAAGAAATCCATTCAAATATAAATGTTTATAATTGTCTTATCATCTCACTTTTCTCAGTTCTGCCTTTCTGTCTTGGTATATCATGGTTCCTTACCATAAACCTTCTCTTTGGTAATTTTCTATGATTAGTGACTAGTTTTCCCTGTAAATTACATATAAAATTTGCATGTAAGGACTAGAAAATATAACCCCAAACATGCTTGATCAATTGGGTTCTCAAAATCAAATAAAATAAGAGCATATCTATTGGATGAAAAAAAAAAACCCACCAAGTGAGAAGAACCAAGTTTTATTATAAATTTTGCACAGGTTTTCAGAAAATCCGATGCCCTGAAGAAAAATCTCCTGTCATGGTATTTTTGGTGATTATATTTTGATTATGTTTTCTATATACCTTTTATTAATAAAATGGTTTTTAGGTATTTCAAGAGTGACTATAGGAAAGCTAATTTTCAATTTGGAGTGTTTCTCTGATATGGTAGCAAATAAAAATTCAAGGATATTTTTTGGAATTGATATCTACTGAAGCTTTAACTAAAGCATATTTAGTCTTTCATTTTAAACCTGGATTATTCTCATAGAGAAGGATTTCAAAATCACTGTTCTTCATTCTGATTTGCCCTTTTGATCATCTTTCTGATATTGTGAGACATTGGCATCATCATAGCAACCTCCAAAGATAAATGCTACTCTATACAGCTATATCCTTGTTTTCACACCTTGAATAAAGCACTTATGCTATGCTTTGCTTTCTTTTTTTTCTATTTTTGAAAAGGATCAATATTGGAGAGAAGTCATGCAAGCCTTAAAATCGTTAATATACTATGAAACAAAGATTTTGCATCTGGAAATTTATTGTCACAAAAGAATTGGACAAGTGTGTAAATATATGTGTATTATTGATATATGCTATTAAAACATGCTTATATATTATCATAGCACTATTTCAATGCCAAAAATGGAAATAACTTTAATGTCCATTGAGATAAGATTAAGTAGATTAGGGTAACCCTTGCAATGGTAGATTACGCAGTTATTATAAGTAAGATATAAATGCATACTTAATAGTAAAAAGAAATTTGCAGTAGAATATAATGTAAAAAAGCAGATTACAAATAATATGTATAGAATAGTACCATTCTAGCTTTTCTTCTAGAATTTTTATGGTTTCAGTTCTTATATTTAAGTCTTTGTTTTGAATTAGTTTTTGTATGTAGTGAGAAATAGGAATCCAGTTTCATTCTTTAGTATATGGCTACTATGGCTTAGGCAAACAAGATGTGAATAAGACCCCAAAAGCAAATGCAATAAAACAGAAATAAACAAATGGTAGTTAATAAAAGAAAAATTCTGCACATCCAAAAAAAAACCCAGAATAAATAGATAACCTAGATCAGGGGTCCTTAAACTTTTTAAACAGGGGGCCAGTTCACTGTCCCTCAGACCGTTGGAGGGCTGGACTGCGGGCCCTGGGATGAGTCGGCTGCTAAGCAGGACAGGCAGCAGCGGCAAAAACACCCAGCGGGCCAGATAAATGTCCTAGGTGGGCTGCATGTGGCCCATGGGCCGTAGTTTGAGGACGCCTGACCTAGATAATGGGAGCAAATTGTACATTTGATAAAGGACTAATATTCAGAATCTACAAGGAACTCAGACAACTCATCAAGGAAAAAAAAGCCATCAAAAAGCATGCAAATGACATGAACAGACATTTTTCAAAAGAGGATATACAAATGGCCAACAAACATGATAAAATGCTTAACATCACTAATTATCAGAGATATAAAAATCAATCAAAACGACAATGAGATAACACCTTACCCCCATCAGAATGGCCGTTATTAAAGAGTCAAAAAGCAATAGATATTGGCATAGGTATGGCAAAATTGGGAGACTTATACACTCTTTGTGGGAATGTAAGTTAGTTCAACCTCTGTGGAAAACAGTATAGAGATTCCTCAAATTACTAAAAGTAGACCTACCATTCAATGCAGAAGTCCCACTGCTGAGTATCTACTCAAAGGAAAGGAAGACATTATATCAAAAAGATATCTGCACTAGTATGATTATTGCAACACAATTCACAATAGCAAAGATAGGGAATCAGCCTCAGTGTCCACTAGGTGATGAATGGATAGAGGAAGTGTTTTACACCAACCATCAAATACTGCTCAGCCATAACAAAGAATGAAATAATGTCTTTTGCCACAACTTGGATGGAACTGGAGGCCATTATTGAAAGTGAAGTAACTCAGATATGGAAAATCAAATACCATATGTTCTCACTTATAGGTGGAAGCTGAACTATGAGTATACATTGATCTTACAGAATGAGTGGTATAATAGCGAAGACTCCAAATGTGGCAGGGGTGAGGGGATGAGGGATGAAAAATTACCTCAGGTACAACGTACGCTACGTGGATAATGAGGACACTAAAAGCCCAGACCTCACTCCTGTGCACTATGTCCACGTAAGAAAATCTCGCTTGTACACCCTAAATAGGTTGAAATTTTACAAAGAATAACACCATGCTTTCATCTGTGTGTGTGTATGTGTGGGTTTGTGCTCTGTATACACACACACACACATACATCCCTATACCCTGTGTATAAATTCTTGAAGACTATACAGCAAAATGTTAGGGTTTCTAATAACGCTATGGGGACAGGGAATTCTGCATCTTTTGTTTACTGCTGCATCTCCAATGCCAAAAACACTGCCTGACACATAGAACACATTGAACGGGTATTTATAAAATTTGTGAGTAAGTGGTTTATGTAAATATGGAATTATAAATTATTCTTTTGCTTCTCCTTATTTTTTTTTCTTGCAGTTTTTTGTTTTTTTTTTGTTTTTTTTGGCCAGGGCTGGGTTTGAACCCACCATGTCCGGCAAATCCGGCACCCTACTCCTTTGAGCCACAGGTGCTGCCGTGCTTCTCCTTATTTTTAATTATGGCATAGTGTTCGTTAATTCCTTCCTCAGTGAAAGTCTAATATTTTTTTAATTTTGAGAATAATATCTTGGAGTTGCTATTAGTCATTTTCTAGTGTCCTACAAGTGGCAAAAACAAAACAAGTTAATAAAACAAAAATTATAGGTGAAATTGAAAGTATTTTTAAAAGTATTTCTCTGAATATTTGGGAAACTTACTTTCTAATGGACATATCCATGTTTACACTCGATATTGGTGATACTTTAATTTCGGGAGAATGTATCTGTTTTCAAATCACAGTGGCTTTTTATTTTAAAACTACCAAAAAAATATTATGTTGCCATACAGTGGCTGTTGTTAAGTAATTTAAATCAATACTTCTTACTTAACAACTCAACTTCCCCATGGGCTTTGATTTTATGTGGCATCTCAGAGATAGAGCATGCACCATTACTCCTTAAACATCTACTTTAATTGTGCTTTTAATTTTGCAGACTTTACATAGAGACTCAGATCTGTTGACAAAGCAAAGGAACTACAAATCCTGTCCTTTCTACTTCGTCACCCTAGCTGCTTGGTAAATTAGGCTCAGGTTTGCGATAGTGTAATGTCATTGCCAAGGTTCTTTAATCCTGGCCTGGTGACACAAGTGGAATGCAGCCATTTTCAATGCATAATAACATGAGATTTGTCTCCTTTTTTCCTGAAACAATGTCCTTGTTAATGGTGCTCTGTTCTAAAGGAGATGCGACATATTGCAAACCCTTTTGCCTATAAATGTCTTTCAGACTTCTTCAGTGAAGGGTAAGATATCCAATTTTGAGTCTTCAAATTTGCTTGTAATTTTCCAATAGCCAAGAATATCATTAAACTTGGATTATTAAATATAAAATGGAATTTTAAGTGTTAGCAAAATCTATCTACATTCTTGCCCAAACCCATGTATTTTAATAACTGAAGAGCCAAGAGCACTTTGTTATCTGGAGGCATAGTTAAAGAATGCAACTCTGCAGTAAGGCTTCAGGATGTATGAAAGTTAAAGAGTGTCAAGACATGAGCCATTTAATTGAATGCTGAGATACAGACTGGGGAAGACTTGCAGCAAACTCTGAATTTAGAACGTATCAGGGAAGTAAATATGCAAATATCTGAGTTCATTCCTGGGAAAAAAATTCAAAAAATGATTCGAGGTACTATTATGAAAGAGAAATTAATGGAGGAAACTTAGGTGTGATCACTGAAGCATGGATGTAGAATGAAACCATGCATAGTTTTAGGCACTCAAGAAAGACTCATGAATGTGTAAGTATTCAGAGGAAATTCATAAAGGTTTAGGGATAGAGAGCATTTTCCTCAAAGCAATACCATGTGTTTAAAGTTAGATTTATTGAAATATAATTTACATAAAGTGAAATGCATCCTGTTTAGGTATACAGCTCAATGAGTTTTGACAAACATATTCAGTTATGTAACCGCTACCACCTTCAGTATGTGGGTTATTCCTATCACTCCAAACAGTTCCTGTAGGTTCTTTTGTACTCAGTTCCCTCGTCCCATCTGCAGCTCAAAGCAACCACTGATCTGATTTCTGTCTGTATAACTTTACCTTTACCAAAATGTCATAGAACAGGAATCGATATATACCTTTGGTTTTTTACTTTGTAGGCTGATTTTGAGATCCACCCATGTTATGGCCCACATACAGTTCATTCCTTTTTATTGCTGAGTATTTTTCAATGGTACAAATATACCCATTCACCATTTGATGGACAATTGTGTCATTTCCGGTATTTGGAGATTCAGAATAAAGCTACTCTAAACATTTTCATACAAGTCTGTGTAGACTAAGGTGACCAGATTTTAACGTTGGTAAAGCGGGACACCATGGGGGGGGGGGCTGACAACAATGCTAACTTTGATAAGCAGTTCTCGATAATCACTTCTCAACAATTATTTGTTATGATTACAGTTTAACATTATAAAATTAACAAAAATAATATAAAACTCATATCCTGGAGAAATAGCCACATGGCAGCCTAAAACCGTATATTCCCTTAGTGTTCTCCCACCTGTTCGTGCATTCTTTCCAAAAATCGGGGACTTTTTTTTAAAACGCCACGAGACACAGGACAAATTGTTAAAAAGTGGGCCTGTCCCGCCAAAAGCGGTCCATCTGGTCACCCTAGTGTAGACGTGTTCTCACTCCTCTGGGTAAATATCTAGGAGTGGAATCATTGGGTTGTACGGTGAATATCTGTTTAACTTTGTGATAAACTACTAGACTGTTTTCAAAAAAAGTAATTGTACCATTTTGCATTCCTCCCAGTACAGTATGACAATTCTAGTTGTTTCACATCCTTACCGGCACTTGGCATTATCAGATTTTATTGTATTTTGTTGTGTTTTCATTTGAACCGTTCTAACACTGCTGTGATGATATCTCATTGTGGTCATAGTTTGCATTTCCCTAGTGACTAATGATCTTGAGCATCATTGCATGTGCATATTTGTTATCTCTCCTCTTTGATAAAATATTTATATTTAAGTTTTTATGTTCATTTTAATTAGGTTATTTGTTTTCTTACCATTGAGTTATAGGAGGTCTTTGTGTGTTCTGTACCTAAGTCCTTTATTGGATAGGTACTTGAAAATATTTTCTCTCAGTCTGTGCCTATTTGTTCATTTTCTTAATTGTGTTTTAGGAAGATGAGGCATTTTTAATTTTTATGAAGTCCAATATTTTATTTTACAGTTTGTGATTTTTATATTCCATGTAGCACATTTTTGCTTAACCCAAGGGCACAAAAATGTGTTTTATATTTTCATCTAGAATTTTTCTATTTCATCACATTTAGGCCTATAATCCATTTTGAGTTAATTTTGCATAATGCGTGGAAAAATTTGGTATTCCCCTTTCTCTTCCTTTTTTCTTTTGTCTTACTCCCTCTTTTCTCTCTCTCCCTTCCTTTATTTCTTCCTTCCTAGTCTTCTAATATAATTTGTTCATTTGTTGAAAATACTCTCTCTTATCCGTTGAATTACCTTTGCATCTTTGCCAAAAATCAAATGACTGTATGCGTGTAGATCTATTTCTGGACTCTCTATTGAGTCTATGTCTACCCTTGCACGAATATCACCGGTCTTATTGTCAGTTATAGTAAATCATGAAATCAGGTAGTATAGATCCTTCGACTTTGCTCTTCTCTTACAAAATTCTTTGTGCCCTTCTGATTCCTTGGTTTTTCCATATATTATTGTTAAATTGTAAAATTCAAATAATTAAATAATATGTCGGCCATGGAGATTCACAGGTTATTAAGAGCAAGACGGACTGTCAAATGTATATTTGTGTATGTAAAGTAAAGTACTTTGAAGCTTATTAAACCTGTTAAGAGATTATTGGAAAGAAAGTTAGGAAACTGTCAATGAAAGAGACTAGTATATAAAAAGTAAAGGTAATAGAAATCCTCAAGGACCACATAAACATGTAACTAAAACAGGTTTTTGGTAAATTAGTCTCCTAACTTATATTGCATATTTTTAAATATTTCTCAGAAATAGGTTCCTGTGGAGTTTGCAGAATATGAGCTTTCCAATTCATAGTTACTAAAGATTGGGTGTACTTTGCTTTCTATCTTCTTGGTTATGTCATTAATGAAAATAAATGTATAATAGTTCCCCTCTTATCCAGAGAGGATATGTTCAAAGACTCCCAGTGGCTAGCTAAAACTGTGGATGTTACCAAACTTTATATACTATGTTTTCTCCTATATATACACACCTATGATAAGTTTAGTTTATAAATTATGTAGAGCAAACAATTAATAATGATAATACTATATAACAATATGCCAGCATCACTACTCTTGCACTTTGGGGCCATTATTGAGTAAAATAAGAGTTACTTGAGCACAAACACTGTGATAGCACAACAGCAATCAATCTGATAACCAAAGGCTGCTCAGCGACAGGGTATGTAATATACACAGCGTGGACAAAGGGATGATTCACATCCTGGCTGGCACAGGCTGGGAAGGCATGAGATTTTGCACTACTCAGAATGCTGCTTAGAACAGCATGCAATGTAAGCTTTGTTAATTGTTTGTCTCTGGAATTTTCAGTTTAATATTTTCGGACTTTCAGTAAATAAATGGATGACCATCAGTCAATAAATCTGTGGGAAGCAAAACCATAATTTGGGAAGGGAGCCTACTGTATACATTAAAAAATCAGGAATATGCCAATTATTAGCATTGTTAAGCATTTGTAGTATATAAGCAATAGAATACTTGTTTGTTTATCCATTTATCTGTCAATGGAAATGTGGGTTGTTTCCGCATCTTAATCTATTGTGAATAATACTGCAGTGAACATGGGGGTACAGATTATCTCTTCAAGATTCTGAGTTCAATTCATTGGGGTATATGCCAAGAAGTGGGATTGCTGGATTATTGAAAGTTCTATTTTTTTAATGTTTTGAAGAACCTACATACTGTTTTCCAAAATTACCATACTATTTTACAATACTACCAGCAGTGTGGAAGTGTTCCAATTCTCTACTTTCTCACTAGCGCTTCCCTTTTTTTCCTTTCTCTTTGTTTGTTTGTTTGTTTTTATAGTAGCCATCCCAGCGGTGTGAAGTGATATCTCATTGAGATTTTGATTTGCATTTCCCTGCTGATTAGTGATGTCAAACACTTTTTCGTAAAATTGGTGGCCATTTGTATGTCTTTTTAAAAGAAATGTCAATTCAAGTCCTTTACCATTTTTTATTATTTTTTATTTATAATTGACATGATTAGACATACTTATGGAGTACAACGTGATGTTCCAATGCACGTACATATTGAATAATCACTAAATCAGGATTGTTACCATATCTACCACTTTAAATATCTGTTTCTTTGTGCTGATAACATTCAAAATCATCTCTTCCAGCTTTTATGAAATATATACCACATCGTTATTTTCTGTGGTCCCTCTACTGTGTAATAGAACATGGGAATTATTCTTCCTAACTACAACTTTGTAGTCATTGACCACGGTCTCCCAGACCCTCCCTTCCCACTATCCTCTCTGGCCTCTGTTAATCACTATTTTACTCTATTTTTCTGAAATCAACTTTTTGAGATTCCACATATAAGTGAGATTGTATGGTATTTGTCTTGCTGTGCCTGGCTTATTTAATTTAACATGATGTCCTACAGGTTTGCCCATGTTGCTGTACATGACAGGATTTCATTCTTTTTATGGGTGAATAGTATTCCATTATGTATGTGTATATGTGTGTGTGTGTTTGTGTGTGTGTTTGTATGTGTGTGATGTTCCATTGTGTTCCATTTTCTTTGTCCACTCATCTATAAATGGAGGGGTATTTAAGTGGATTCCATATCTTGACTACTATGTGGCAATAAACGTGGGAATGCACATGTTGCTTTGATGTATTGATTTCATTGCCTTTGGTTTATGTCAGTCATGAGCCTGCTAAATCATATATAGTACTATTTTTATTTTGGGGGAGAAACGCCATCATGTTTTCTGTAATGGCTATACTGATTTACATTCTGGCCAACAGTGTATCAGAGTTTATTTCCCTTCACATCCTCTCCAGCATTTGTTATTTTATGTCTTTTTGATAATAGCCATTTTAACTGAGGTGAGATGTTAACTCTTGTGATTTCGATTTGCATTTCTCTGATATTAGTGATGTTGAGTGTGTGTGTGTTGGCCATTTGTGTGTCTTTTTTGGAGAAATGTCTATTCAGGCCTTTTCCCCGTTTTTATTTGGATTATTTATTTTCCTACTATTGAATTGTTTTAGTTACTTATATAATGGGAATAATAACCCCTTCTCAGAAACATAGTTTGCAAATAATTTCTCCTATTCTGCAGGTTGTCTCTTTATTCTGTTGATTGTTTGCAATATACAAATTTTTAGTGTGATTTAGTCCTACTTGTCTACTTTTGCTTTTATTACTTGTGCTTTTGGTGTCATATCCAAGAAATCATTGCTAAGAGCAGGATCAAAAACATTTTCTCCTATGTTTTCTTATAGGAGTTTTATAATTGAAATTATACCTCAATAAATCTGTATTTAAAAAATAGAAGTCATTTAAGAAAAGCTTGATAAAGCATTGCCAGTTTGGAATATGATCTAGATTAATAGTCACCAAACCAGTAACCACATACCTAATACAGACTGCACCTGTTTTTGTAATTAAAATTTTATTGGGACACAGCCATACTGATTTGTTTCCATATCGTCTTTGGCTGTTTTTTTGTGCCACAATTGCAGAGCTGAGTCGTTCAGACAGAGACGACATGGCTCACAAAGCCTAGAATATTTACTACCTTGCCCTTTACCAAAATAGATTTTTAGAAAAGATTTAGGGTTGAGTAATGATAATAGGATTGAACTATTCAGGGGAAAAATGAGTATGTCTAGATATTGTTTACCAAGAACAGATGTAAAGGTTGGGCAAGTCTGTGAGGCCAAGCTCTAGAAAGTTTTGAATCCAAGTTTAAGGGACATAAATCTTTTATAAAGGTGATGAGCACATACCAAAAGTTTCTGAATCATAAAAATAGCAAAATCAAATGTGGAATA
Source organism: Galagoides demidoff (assembly GCA_963574575.1). Classification (NCBI taxonomy): domain Eukaryota; kingdom Metazoa; phylum Chordata; class Mammalia; order Primates; family Galagidae; genus Galagoides; species Galagoides demidoff. The sequence goes on from CAUYQV010178065.1 coordinate 11,317, forward strand.
GTAAAAGAAAGAACTTTCCTAAATATAAACATTGAAATGAAATTATCTGTTACCTGGGTTGGTGCCTATGGCTCAAAGGAGTAGGGCGCCGGCCCCATATACTGGAGGTGGCGGGTTCAAACCTGGCCCTGGCCAAAACTGCAAAAAATAAAATAAAATAAAATAATCTGTTGCCGTAGCCTTGATGAGTCATGATGGAGACGGCGAGAATTTTCAAGGTATTTTCCAGATAAAATTGACAGAATTTAATGGCTGCTTAGTTATAAGAGGAAAGAGACAGGAATTGATGTTAACTTTGATATTTAAGACTGACAATACCATTATCAGGGACTACAGAACTTTTGGATATGATGTTGTGTTTGTGGTGACAGTGAGAATTCTACCTGAAAGTGCCTATTAAGTAGTTGGAACTAGGGGTGCAGATCGCAGCCAAAATGTCACCTGGCTCTTCTGTTACCCTGATACCTGTATCTTAAGCCTGCATTTTGCTGTAAAGATGAATTAAAGGCACAGTTATGAGTTGATTGTTAATAACAAAATGGGAAGTGCAAAAAAAGTGCAATGCTCACTCAAAAATTGCAATAGGTTGATCATCTGCAGAGATATTGTCGTTAGACTAAAGTGGGAATTGACGGGCAACGTTGCCTTCCATTTCAGCTTCTAATACTGGTTCTTGTTTCCTTTGTTGTTCTCTTTTGAAGGAGTTGAGCTCCAAATCCTTCCTAATAACAATATAAATGGAGATTCCTGATTATGTAGAGGATAGGAAGGTAATTGGAAAAATCATTTCAATTTCAAAAGCACTTCAAGTTATGATTATGTGTCCTATTTTCTTCTAAGGTTAGATGTTATCATTTCTCTCCCATATTTTATTAAAGTGCATGTACCAAGAAAAAGATAGTTTGTCTTGCCCATTATTTTTTCAGGTAGTAGGTGTTAAGAAAATGCTTGCGAATTGAATTACTGCAACATTTTGGGTAGTTCCACAGCTAGCTAGCATGCTGTATGGTCAGCCTCATACTAGTTATTTGAAAAGATACACAAGCAGGATGATCTAAGAACTTAATAACCATACAATCTTGTTAAAGAAGCAAGTCATATACATATATGCTATTTGAATAAAAGCAATATAAAATTAAATAATGTATAAGTAAGTGCTATAATCTCTTATGGAAGAGAAAGATGAGTTTGGGCTGGAAAATTTGGGGAATGCTTTATTACGGAGGTAGGATTTCAGGTTTCAAAATATGTAGAGACAAAGAGGAAAGAGGAGAGGACCCTGTCGACTCTATATCATGGAGTAAGGCTCATATACATTAGATACATGAATAAACTATGAAAGCATCTTGAATATGGAGGAACACTTTAGATCTGAGGTTTGGTCATACTGGATTAAGTGGCTCACAGTTTTCTTATAGAAAGCAGGCTGCATATGGAGTTGAGGTGGTGATGGTTGGTCAGGATAAAGAGGTAGTTTATGAAGTCCATGAAAATATAGCTGAACATTCTAAATTTTAAACTATAACATTGAAGTGGCAATGAGAACAGAATTTGAGGAAGGTTCAAGGAATGTTGTTGGTTTTGTGGTACCTCACTTAGACTGATTGGTGTATTGAAGCAAATATCAGCCATCAAACAGGCTGACTACTGTATTCTTTATAAAGAAAAATATTGGCACAAAATGTTACAATAAAATTAAAATGAGTTAGGTTTGGAAATGGGGGTATACTCACAAATCCCAGTTCCGTGTCTATGGATTGACATAGCTACATGGAATGTTTTGGTGCTGAATCACTTAAAGTGCCTGGGATGAAGTAGTCACAGCAGTTGTAGGATCCTGCTGTCTCACCACCCTCTATCCCTGTGCTCTGTTCCTAATTCACTCAGAATTTCTGTCTTCCCTAATAATTAACTATAATTTTGAAACTTAGCCAGTGGTTTGATTAAAGAGATATAAAGCTTCTATCCTCAGCTCGTTAACACTGTCTATAACTGACACCAAGAATTTTTGTACTGTTTTTCTTATAAAGACTGTAGATTCTCCTTGGCTGATAGTTCCGTAAGTACCTTTTATTCTAGTGATTTCCAACAACTGGTATAAATTCAGTGTCAAAAGTGCAAAGGATTTTAAGCTCCATATAATGTTATTGTTAAAGTTTTAATTTGCATCAATTTAATTCTCTTGTCAGTTGTCACACCCGATTAAAGTTGTGCCTCATCACATGCTGAAAGAGCAAATTAAATCTGAGGTACAAGATGATGTGGCTTCTTAGGAAAGGCTATCTATGGGTCCAGAATCCAGCTATTTTAAACTTATTGATCATTAATTTTTATATCTCCTAGGAAAGTAGAATAGAATTCTCTGAACATCAAAGATTTGTACATGGTGTCAGCATTTTACAGTTTCCTTGAGAAGGCATGAAAGATACTATTTTTAATGATTGGTTTCTTCTTTCTTGTTGTTCTTGTGGTATTCGTTTGCAGTATATTAATTGGCATCAGACTTTCCACCCTTACAGAATAATCCTTTAAAACCTAAGTCAGATCATGGCATTCCTTAAATCCATGCAATGAAGGGTAAGAATAGTTAAAATGACCTACAAGGTTCCACATGATCTAGTTTCTCATTTCCACTCTGACTCTATTTCTCTTATCTTCTCTCATGCTAATGTAGTTATATGGGACTAAATATCCCTTAAAAGTGCAGGGTATCCCTCTGCCTCTGATCCTTTACACTCATCGTTCTGTCCAACTACCTGGAATGTTTTACTCCCAGATATTCTTATGACTTAAACACATCGCCTTGCTCCCTTCCATCCTTTACTCAAATACCATCTTCTCATTGACAGTTGTTCTGAACAATTGTACCTTCCAATCCTTGACCCTTCCTGCCTCGCCTTCATGCTTTGCTTTTCTTCTAAGCCCTTATCACTGTCTTAAGACTGTATATTTAATTTTTAACCTGTATTTGTTTATATTATCTGATTCTTCCCAACTAGAATACAAACTCCATGAGGACAGAGACTTTAGTCTATTTTGTTCACTTCTAAATAAATAATATTTATAATAGTGCCTGATACAAGGTGGAATCTCAATGAATATTTATTTGCTGAGTGAATGAATGAATTTTAATTTACTTTGTCTGTGTTAAATTTCAGTGTATGCTACACTTCTTCCCCCTCTTATCCTCCCTCTTTTATCTCTTTCTCTCTTCCCAAGTGGAGCCACAGAATAGGTTCTCAGGTCCTTCTGTCTTTTGCCATAGTTATCAGTTTTCCAGATACTCTCAGAGATAAACCAAGTTGAATGACAACTATGTTGATTATGCCAGAGGGAATGCCTATCATGTGCTTCCTTGTAGTTGTTGTTTTATACTAGAAGGGTGGATGCTATGGGTTTTAAGTAAATGTATTGTCAGCTCTTCAGAGTAAGAGGCAAATCCATCACTTATGTACAAAGGGGAGGGTCTCATAACCTACCTGTCCGCACATTCATTATTGTATCCCCAATGCCTTGCACAAATCCTGAAAATTATCAAGTATTTAAAAAATCTTTGATGAAAGAAAGAAGGCTAAGCACACTCATTCTTTCTAATTTCACAGACCTACTTATGTCCAAGGCAAGAATGTCTTCCTCACCTGAAATAAGCAGAGCCGGTATGATTGGTGAAATTAAGAATGTTGAAATTCCATCCTTGCTATTTACTTTGTGCAAGTAGTCAAGGAGTACATTTCCCTGTGAGAATGTAAAAAGCAGGTCTCTGTTTAACCTTTCCCTGTTAGGTTACATTCATGCAAAAATACCTCCAGGGTGTCAAAGGTAAGAAAGTAAAGAAGCCATCTTTGAAGTTTTAACAATTCTTTGAATGTCAAGTATGGTAATCTCAGACAGGTTGTCGAATGTAATAAGGTCTATTACTATGGGAGCTAATTAGATATGATAGGTCATGTAACTTGTATCTCATAAGCCAAAAACGTAATGGGCCTTTTTATTTCCCTTGGGTGTGCCATCCTTCCCTTCCACCATGGGTTGTTACTTGTAAGTGTCTGGTCCTTGGTAATTACTTGTTTGCTTAAGGCAAGAGAGATTCTGCCTGTCAGTTTGAAATTAGCCTTTGGCAAAATAATTCATAACTATATTTACCAAAATTTTTCCACCAGTGCATTTCTTCACTTTTCATCACCATAGTTTCCTTGGTGCTTTTAAGAGTTTCATTGCTTTGAACTGTTTGATTCCATCTATTTCTCTAGATTTTGAGCTTTTGGCTTCTTAGACTCTCTGGGTCCCATGGATCTGCATCTATTCTTAACTAACCCAGGAATCAATACTCCAATACTTTTGAAGATCATGGAATTAAAAATTACTAGGAGAATATCTCATCTAACCCTCAACTTTTGGAAACTTATTTAATGATACTGTACATATTATGATATGTATACATATCATGATTTTTCAAAAAAAATAAGCATTTAACAAAATGAACACAGTAAGACAACATAATACATTGAGAATAAGTGATGGAGATTTGAGGTGGTAGGCTAGAGAATAAATATTTTCCTCATATCCCTTGCCCCACATTTCTCGCTGAATTGGTGAATAGATTTATCAAAAAGGAATAAACCTATAAGGGTAAAGAAAATGGGAGAGAATATCAATATCATTGACAAATAAAAGATTAAAAAAATGTTTGCATGAAAGTAAACTAAAGGGGAAAAGTTAAAAGGGCACATATAAAAGAGTACCTACAAGAAGATCGGGATAAACAAAATAGCATTAAGATTCTTTTTTTTTTCATTGTTGGGGATTCATTGAGGGCACAAAGAACCAGCTTACATTGATTGTATTTGTTAGATAAAGACCTTCTGGTAATTGTGTCCCACCCCCAAAAAGGTGTACCACACACCGTGAACCCCCCACACCTCCTCCTTCACTCTAGGGCATTAAGATTTTTGAGCAACATTGCATTCAGGCTAGAAGATGATGAAGCAGGGCCCTCAAAAGTATAACCTATGTTTCTATACTGAGAAAAAACATAAATCAAAGGAGAAAACAGAATAGAACACATGCAAGGATTCATAATTTTTTCTTAGGAAGTTGAGGATATACTCTGTCAAAAAAAAAAAAAAAGGTAAACCAAGGAGCAGGAATACTTGGAGATTGGCAAAATGTGAGCCCAACACAAAAGAGTGCTGGATTGACATTTGGATAGAGATAGATAAAGACTCTAGGAGGAACGTTTCCAGATAGAGGGATGGGGGATGGAAGAAACTGGTAGAATCAAATGTATGATCAAGTTCATAGGGGGAAGGAGAGGATGATAAAGGGAAACCATCTAAGAAGGAAAGAGAGGTTATTTAAAACTCCAGGAAATAAACAGCAAACTCTTTAGAACAGGGGTTCTCAACCTGTGGGATGCGACCCCTTTTTAACAATGAAAATACATTGCGGCATTAGCAAGGTAGAGAACCACTGCTTTAGAAAGTCATAGTCTAACTACAAAACCAGCTAAACTGTATTATGATGTTCAGCAGTTAAAAAGTATGAGAGGACTGCACCTATTTCCACTTGCTGCTAGAACCATACCTCTTCATGCAGCTCATTCATGCATCATTGAGTGCCAGGTAAAAGGAAATGCAATCCCAGTGTAGAACTTGACCTGCACTGAGAGAATCCTAATAATGAAACTGCTACTTATAATTTTGAAGTTTTGCTGTTATCTTATTAAGAAATGCCTAGAATTTTGACATTAGCTGCAAACAGAACTTAGATGTAAGTCATTTGGTAAAACAAAAGTAAGCATGCAATTTAGGATTAGAGTGGAAAATGATGGAAAACGTGGAAGAAATGGTCAGCATGCTAACAGCCTCGAAATACAGAGGGAATCAGAAGACATTGATGGAGGTTATTAGAATAAGGGATTGAATGTATTGTTTAAAGTTACAAATATAATTAATAGAAGTATATTTAAACATAAAAGGAGAGACTATCCTTTCCCCAATATATGTTCTTGGCACACTCGTCAAAGATTAAGTTCACTATAGAAGAGGAGAAAAGAGAAAGGAGAAAGTTAATAAACTAAATTCACATTTGTTGTAGATAAGAAAATAGAAGTATATGTATATTATTTAGAGATGTGGAGGTGATCATAATAAATTATATGAGCAGAAACACTGAAAAGAAGTCCTTTTAGGGAAACAGTACTGTGGTAGGGAGAGAAAGAGGGGGACACTACTGATGTCATAGATCTAATGTTTCTTTGATGTTGTTACCATCTATAGCTATCATTTTGATTTAAGAAATAAATTCAGCCTTTCTGGCATGGCCAATTGTACCCAGGAACTGCTGAATATTTAAATTTGGGATAGAACACAGAATACTAGGTTTAAATGAAGTATCTAAGAAATCTTCTAACCCAAAAAGAGGTTTTGAGTATGAACTAAGGGTGTGGAATGAAGGAAAGCTGGGTCAGGGAGAGTTACTAAGTCTTCATGACAAAAGAAGCATTGTCTATGTGGGTGTTAATGAATTCCGATGCAAAACAAAGGATCAAAGAACTGAACATGGGAATTTGAACTAAGCTGGAACTTTAAAGGAGTAGAAGTGGATCCAGCTTGGTGGTAGCCATTGGCCATTAGCAAAAGCAGAAGCAAATCCAGTTCACAGAATAATCTTCCTTCATTTAGACAACAATCTCACACAGTAATATCGAGTGATAACCTCACCATCAAATACCATAAAAGAAAAGACAAACAACAATGGGAGAAGGTCATCAGAAACCACCACCACACATTAAGATTCTGGAAACTACTGATAAAGTGATTGTAAGACTCATAAAATGCAAGCCTTAAGCTGGAAATTATTTTTACGAAGGACAGCAATTGCAAACCACAAGAGGCCATTAAGAATAGACTAGAATTTGGGGGTAAATAAAATTAGAACTTGTAAAAATAAAACTAGTAACTAATAGAATAAAAATGTTTTAGATATGTATCCAAAGGGAAAAAAGACATTTTATAAAAAAAAGAGACTTGCACTTAAATGTTTATAGCCATGTAAATAACAATTGGAGAGATGTGGAAACAACCCAAGTGCCCATCAATACATGAGTGTATTAATATAACATGGTGATGTATACCATGGAGTACTACTCAGTCATTAAAAATATGGTGACCTAGTATCTTTTGTAACAACTTAAATGGAACTGGAGAACATTCTTCTAAGTGAAGTATCTCAAAAATGGAAAAACAAACATCACATGTACTTAATACTAAAATATGATAATATATTCATGAAATAGAAGGCTATTCAGCTATGGAAATAAATGAACTACAGATAAATTACTGAGTTTCCTTTCTTGCATTCTCTCCATTCATTCCTGCTGGGATTCTCACCAGGATGTGAATTTTTTAGGAATGGTAGAAAATGTGGTAGTGAACAAACAGATACAGAAACCAACATGAGTTCCAAGCCCAAAAAATAAAAAATCCTCATGGAGGCTTATTGTAGAGAACCTGCAGGGCATCAAAAATAAGCATACATGAACATAGCCCCAAGTAGGAAAGATGGCCCAAAAAGGAAAAAATTAGACTGATAGCATCCTACTAAATAACAAAATCAGATCCAGAGTGTTTAGAGAAAATAAATTACAACCTAGAACCGTGTACGCAAAAACTATTTATCTGGAAAGAAAAATAAAGACCTTGAAGATCAACATAAACTGTGAGACTTTCACAACCAGTGATTTACACTAATGGAACTTCTAAAGGATGTTCTCCAGGAAGAAGTAAAACTATCACAAGCAAGTAAAAAGGCAAAAATACATATAAACCCAAGAACCATCTATATAAAACAATAACAATAATGACTGAGAGAATTTCAATACTAAAAGGATAAGTAATTTTGCAAGGATAGAGTGAGCGGGAACACATTTTAAGGTTTTTATATGATTTGTGATTAAGAAATCATTTTACTTAGTCATTATTTAGTTAAATGTGCGTGGTCAAATTTCAAGGATAAATATAAAAGAGTAGAAATATAATTAGCAGTAGAACACAGACTAGAAAAGGAAAAAATTTTTCAATCTAAAATTGAAAGAGGAAATAACTTTTAACCAAAATAAATACACATTTAAAAGTGTGATGCAGCAATAGAAGCAAGTCCTGATATATATTAACATTTTCACTCAATATTTTTCATGGTTGTGTCTGAAATAATTTGTACAAATACTGGATTCTTGTGGGAGTATACATAAATATGGAATATGATACATTCGAAGAGTCATCAAGAAATCACCAGATGACTCGATCATTGTTGAAGAATTTGGATATAAAGGTAGCTTTAAAAATGCTTCTCATGAAAAAAAGTAGATTGTCAAGTACCTCAGAATCTGATTTGGAAAATGAAATTGATTTCTGATTTAAAAGAAATCAATTCTCTGCAATTTCAATGGAAAGAAGTTAATTCAAATCCAAAAATATGTGATTTTGATGCCAACATATCAGGAATAGAAGCCAATATTCACAACAAATCATAGATTTTTTAGAAGTCTTCCAGCTGTTCTTCTCAGAACATTTGGTTAATCATATTATACCACTCTGGAGAAAGAACTGTTTCTGATAACAATCTAGTCCCTCTCATGGAAAGGCAGTTTCCATCAAAGTATAGCAATCCAACAGGAATACGGCAAAACGTCCTCTGGAGATGTGTTGTCTGCACAAAACTTAAAAAGTCAAAGTGAAACATGCTATCAATGCATGCAACATACAGTGGATTACACGTTGAACCATGGTTTGCGTTGTACTATACAAAAAAGGATTATTAAAGTTTTATTGAAATGGCAAAGTTTTATCATTTCCTATTAATGTTTTTGTTTGCATGTTACATTTTTACAAATATAAAATATTGAAATTGAAACCAACTTGTGTAAATTATTTTGACTAGTAAGAAACCAAAGAACATCCGGTAGCGTGCCATATGGTGCCAGGTAGCACCAAGGAGCACCAGGTCGTGCCATGTAGCACCTTGTAGCACCAGGTAGTGCCAGGTAGCACTATGTAACCTAACAGTTGTTGCAATTGCTGCATGCCTCAATTGGCACGTTTTATTTCTGAGCGCTCTACAATCAAAGGATTAAGCGAACATAAATTTACTAAACCCTTACTAATTAACAACAGAGGTTATCATACTGGATAAAAATGGTAAAACAATTGCCAGCTCCATGTCTTTATAAAAGATACACCAAAAACACGAGGCACAGAAGGTAGAAAATAAAAGTATGAGAAAAAATATCCTAACTAAATATTGACCAAAGGTAGAAGAATATTGTTATATTAATCTCTGACCCAAAAGACTCTAAGACAAAAAATGCTAGTAGAAATAAAGAAGGTCACTACATAAAGCTGAAAAAGTTCAACTCGCTAGGAAGATAACATAATTCTAAACTTGTATGAATATAATAAACATGTCAAAAGTGATAAGGCAAAAGGTTGACACAATTCCACGGAGAAATTGATACATTCCCCGTTATATACTTAGTGGAAAATTTTAACACATCTTCCTTGATTAATAGGTCAAGAGTAAAAAATCAATATAAAGAAACAAAAAGAAAAAGAAAATGGGAAACAACTCAAATATCCATTTTATGGTAAAACAGAGAAAAAATGATGTCTTTATAGAAAAGAATACCATACAACTAAGGCGGCTATGAAAATAAATGAGCTACAGTTATATCAACAATACGGATAAATTTCACAAATGTAATGATGAGCAAAAGAAAATAAGAACAAAGGAATATATACATAATGGTTTTATTATATACAGTAGAAAAACTATTGTGCAAGAAGTTAGTTTTTACATTTAACAATCATCTATTTGTCAGTCTGGGGCTTGTGCAGGGAAGCTTTCCTTTCCAGATATCAACACTTATTCTAAAGCTGCTGTAATTAAGAGACTGTGGTAGTAGAATCGAGTTAAAACAAATTGGTCATATATAATGTGTCAACACATCACATTGTACCCCATAAATATATGCAATTATTATTTGTCATTTAAAAGTAAAATAAAATGGCCAGTGAATTAGAATAGAGACTGAAGGCCAGGCGAGGTGGCTTGCTCCTATAATCCTAGCACTGTGGGAGGCTGAGGCGGGTGGATTGCTTGAGCTCATGGGTTCGAGACCAGCCTGACTGACAGGAAGACCCCATCTCTACTAAATATAGAAAAAACTGAGGCAAGAGGATTGCTTGAGCCCAAGAGTTGGAGGTTGCTATGATGATGTCATGGCATTCTACTCAGGACAGCAGCTTGAGACTCTGGCTCAAAAATAATACTAATAGAATAGAGACCCAAGAAATTTGAATGCACATGTAGAACTTTGATATATGACAGAAGTGGTTTTGTTTATTACCCGGGAATAGTAAATGGTATTGGGAATAATTGGTTATCCACATAGAAAATTTAAAGTAATTGGATAGAAGCTTAAATCACAGCAGTCACAAATATTTCCAGAATCATTGAAAACTCTAATGTAAAATACAAAACTTTTTTTTTTTCTTTAAGACAGAGTCTCACTATGTCACCCTTGGTAGAGTGCAATGGCATCACAGCTCACAGAAACCTCAAACTCTTAGGCTTAAGCGATTCTCTTGCCTCAGCCTCCCAAGTAGCTGGGACTACAGGTGCCCACCACAACACTGGCTATTTTTTTGTTGCAGTTGTCACTGTTGCTCAGCAGGCCCAGGCTGGGTTCGAACCTGCCAGCCCCAGTATATGTGGCCAGCATCCTAGCCTCTGAGCTATAGATGCCGAGCCTAAAAAACAAAAGTTTAAAATATTTAGAAGAAAATAGAGAAGAATCTTTATGACCTTTGTGTAGGAAAGAGTTTTTTTAAAGATAGAAGTTCTGTGCATAAAATCAAATATGTATAAATTTGACTGCCTTATAGTTAAGTACCACTGTTTATCCAATTATAATAGAAAGAGGGGCATAACGAAGCCACTAACTGAGAGAAAGTCTTTGTACAGCAAAGAAAAAATGATTAGTATCCAGAATAAGTAAGAAATATAGCTGAACAACAAAAAGAGAAATAACCCAATAGGAAACGGGGGTAAGTACACAAAATGGTCACTTCACAGACAATGAAATATCCATAGTCAATAAACAGGTGAAAAGGTTCACAAATCTTTTGCTAATGCAAATGCAAAATAAGAGTAAAATATGATAGCACCACACACCCAGCGAAATGGCAAAAAATGAAAGAGCTTGACAGAGAATGGTATATCCACGGGAGCACTGTTATACTTTGCTGGTAAGAGTATAAACTAGAACTTGGGACAACAAACTTTAATTGTCTCTTAAAGAACATTTACACACCCTACGGCCAAATAATTGTAAGTCTAGGAATGTTGTTTAGAGAAATTCTTGCACATTTTCACCAGACCTATATAGGCGTACTGTGTTTAATAGTCCCAAACAAGAAGCTAGAAAAATGCATATCCAAATGGCTAGACATTAGAGAAAAGATGAATATAAACCTCTCTATATATACAGATACATAGGTAAATATATAACATCCTTGTACATTCATATGTATGTGTATTCCATGTAATGGAATATTATCTAACAATGAAGAGAGTGAGCACAGCTCCACGTAGAAACTTGGATTAATCTTAGAAGAATAATGCTGAGTAGACAAAAATGTAACACCTCACAGACATATATGGCATGACAAAAGAAAAAAAAAACAAAATTGTAGTATATGTGAATCTTTCTAAATGTTGAATATAAATGTCTTAACACAATAACTAAGAACATGCCATGAAGGCTATGTTAACCAGTTTGATGAAAATATTTCAAATTATATATAAAAACAGCACACTGTATCCATGACTGCATTTATGTGCACAGTTATGATTTAATAAAATAAAATAAGTTCTGAAAGAACAACATGGGGAAATACTCATATTAAGTGAAAAAAACCATGGTGTATAATGGTTATGATACATTTTGATTTTAAAAATGCATCTATACCATTTTTATGAAGTTCAAAAATAGGAAAGACTAGTCAGTAGTGATCAAGGGTAGAGGTAAAAGAGAGGGTTGATTAAAGTTGATTGGGAACCCACAGCGTTGCTATAAATCCTCTGTATCTTGGGTCGCATGGATGTAAACATATATTAAAATTGTTCCAGTTGCAGAGTTAAAAAAAAAACTCTGAAAAAGAGAGAACTAAGAAATGGGTTGTTCAGGCATACATAAATATGTAATAAAAATATTACCAAAAACAAGGGAATGATACAATTCAGGGTAGTAGTTATAGGGAGGAGAGTTTGTGGAGAGGCACACAGGTATGGGTAGTGATCTACTCCTTGGATATTAACTGTATTATTATGCTTTATGATTCCTATATGTTAAATACATTGTCTTATATTAACATTACAAAGAGAATATGGGAAAACACAATTCCAAAAAACCGTGACCCAAAACAAAAGGCAACAGAAAACTAAAGAATACAAAAATTGATCTAGGGATGAGATTAAAATCTGAAATACAGGAAGTACTGTGCAGTTGCTAGGAGAAGACCCGTGAATTTGGGTATAAGCTTCTTAGCAACTGAGGCCAAGAGAGAATAATTGATTACATGAGCCATGAGATTCACAAAACCAGATTTTTAAAGAGAAAAAACGATTCCTGATAGGACACATCTATTGTTGACAATGCTTCTGAAGAACCTGTAAGATGGCTTTGCCAAGTGCATGGTAATAGAATTGGTGGGCAACTCCCCTGGGTTTGTCAACCATCCCAGATAACAGGAGGAAGACAGGGAGGCGAGGGTAAAATGATCGCTTTTGTTTTATCCCTCCATGTTTTAGCAAATGTCACCAAAGACAAAATGTAACTTGGTATAATAACAATTATTTTTTATTCAGTTGGTCATTAGAACGATTGTTTCTAAAGGAATTCTTGATGGATAATTTGAATACCTAATGTGTCTTTAACACTAATCATTTATTATTTGCTGTTAACCTTTACTTCTGTGAGGAAATATATGAGATTTGAGAAAATTTCCGTGACAAACCCCTACACACACACACAAATGTGTACACGTGCTGTATCTTGTATAAAGTGAAAATGCAATTTCATGGCAGCTGTAACTGTGTATATTCTGGCCCCAACCCACTTTTCTAAATTCTATGTAATCCCCTCATGTGTTTTCTAACATCTCCTACACCAGAATTCTCACTCTCCCAGTAAAATTTCATTCCCCTCTAGCCAGTACAACCTCTCCACCAGCAAATCAGTGTGTTCTTTTATCTTTATCTGGTAAATTCCTGTCTCCTGCAAATCTCTGCTCTAATTTTGGCTTCCCCCGATTTTGGCTTTTTCTGTAATGATTCCAATATCATCTTACATACATGTAATTTTTTCTATTTTTTCCTATGTCTGAAGTTTGATTATCCATTTGAGTTTTAGACTTGAGATGATGGCCAGACATCTATGTGGCAACATGAATCCCCTATAACTATGACTTGTTATGTAGTCATGCTAATCACTATCATTATTTATGGTTTTACATTTGTATAGTGTTTTTAATTTCATTCGTCATTCAATCATAAGATTTCTGGATGGAGATATTTCTATTTTACAAATGAAGGATCAGGCACACATATATGAATTGCCTAAAGAATGAAACTAGTAGTTTCATGATATCTAGCAAAGTTAGATGTGCATTTACACTTTGACCAACAGCCTCACTTCTAGGAATAAGCCTCAAGGCAGGAGTGCAAAAATCAATGATTTGGGTAAATGGCTATTAATTACACCACCATCATAGTAGGAGATTGGAAATAACTTTAATGTTTATCATGAGGGAACTGACTGAATAAACTATAGAAAATCTACCCAAAGGACTACTATGCAGCTATAAAAAGGGAAGAGTACGATTTCTATCCTTATATCTGGTGGAGTGGTATCCCCAGGACATACGGTCAAATGCAAAGCACAGAAGACTCTATGTGGTAAATTTCATTCACACATGTGTGCTATTTTTACTTTTGAAAAAGAAGCAAAAGGAAGACATAACAACTAATGAAAATTGTGACTTATAAGAGAGAAGGGAGAGTACAGTTTGGAAAGGAAGGCAATAGGATCTATATTTCTCTGAAACTAACTGGTTCTATAGTTTGGGCTTTTTAAGTCTGTAGATGATTCTAAAACAAAAGTTTTAAAGAGGTAAATTCTTAAAAACGTAAAGCATCCTAGAAACATGTTTTGGATATCAAGTTGGCGGCATAAACACATAAGAAAGAATTATTTAAAGTGACTTCAGAAAACAGTATGTTTACGCTACTTCCCTGGTGGCATATATTCAAAGGACAAAAAATAAATAAATCTTAAACTTGCATTCAGACATTTCACAGTTAGAAATATTGTGGGTATTGTTATTTTGAATCTGTATCTAGACTTATCTATGGAGAAAGAGAGACGAGAGAGCAAAAAAGGTATAAATGTCATTAAGAACTAAGGTTTTGATCATAAGACAGAAGAGATAAAACTATCTTATCAAAGGAGTTAAATACAATCCTTGTAATCTTCTATGCGAGTCTGAAATATCACTATGAACTTGGGATTTAGTTTTCTTGTTCTAAAGATTACAAACTGTATACCTCAAATTTCTAAAGAGAAGCATGGAAGTAATGTTCACCCCAGCTGCTAAATTATCATTTTTTAATACCAGTTCCTATTAAATGAACCAGAGTTCCTAGGAGAAATGGAAGATTTCAGGTCTGGAAATTTACAGGAAATGTACAAGAGGAGCTAAGGCATCTAGTGCCAGAAGTCTAAGAAGTGAGCAGTGTCTACTGGGATTCTGTTAAAGGAACACAGAAGCCAAAATTAGGGGAAAAAAATCGTGCTATCAAAGTTGGAACAATTTGGGCGTCATAGGACTAATGAGTGCAATGGACGCACGGAACTTATGAGGGCTGTCCGGAAAGTATCTAGCCATAGCCAATACTATTTTTTAATGTTATATGGCTGGATACATTCTGGACAGTCCTTGTATAAACATAAGAGAAATCATAATGCCAAAAATGAACCTATGTACTTTGGCATTTACTAAGGAACGTACTTAACTATTTTAAAAAATTGGTAAGTAAAGTAAAATAATGAAACATTTAACCGGCCATTTGCATTCAAACTGTATTTCAGAGTGACCGAATAGCTTACAAGAGAACATTGTTTTTAGAAGAACTCCCATAAATTCAGGGATTATAGTATTAGAAAATCATAGTTGTGTAAACCCTAATAGAATACTAGATCCAGGCAAAAATCATCTAAGGCTGCTAACATGTTTAAGTGAAATTTAAAACTGATGCTTCAGGCTGAAAACACTTGAACCACTGATCCATCTTAGCATCACTAGAAGTAGAGTAGCCAGTCTTCATGTTCCTCTTGCTGGGATGCAACAGGAAGTAATGTTCCACTGCTCAAATATACTTGGCAAAGCAGGGGGTCAGCTAAACTCCATGATGTTAAAGATGACTCTCTATATAACTTCTAGTTTGTAGGACGTAGGCTGGAGGAACATGTTACATTATATCTGGACGATACAATTGATCAAAACCATCATTTAGCTAAATCCATAGGGAGAAAGAGCCCGCTTTTTAAAAGAAATTTATTCACAGGAGAAAAAAAAGGAAGGGGAAAAGTGTTACAAAATACAAGGAAATTATGCTACATAAAAACCAAGTACAATATGTGGGCCACATTGAGATCCTATTTTGAACAATTCAACTGGAAAAAGACGGGTTGGACGCAATTATGAGACTTTGAGTGTGGAGCAGATATTAGATGATATGTAGAAATGATTGATTTCAATTGGATCCCAATTCTATTGTGGCTATGTCAAAAAACATCCTTTTTAAGGCTGTAATATATACCTAGAAATTTGCTAAAAGGGAGATCATCTGTGTTTTTACTCTAAGTAAGTAAGAAGGTAAATAAATGGAGTAAAGGAAGCTTTTAGAGGTGATGACTATGTTTATGCCCTTGAGTGGTAAAAGTTTCAGAAGTGTATACTTATCTCCAAATTCATCAAGTTGCATACATTAAAGATGGGCAGCTGTTTGTGTCTCAACCATGCTTCAATAAAGTGGTTTCATATTCTAGATAGGACAAGTAACTTCTAGTGTTTTATACCACTATAGGGTAACTGTAGTTAACAACGACATTGTTTCTAGTTTCAGATAGCTACAGGGAGGCTACTGAATGTTCCCAACTCTAGGAAATGATAAATGTTTCAAATAATAGATATATTAATCACCCCAATCTGATC
>CAUYQV010178066.1:0-12563 GCA_963574575.1 Galagoides demidoff
TTTTTTTTGAGACAGAGCCTCAAGCTATCCCCCTGGGTAGAGTCCTGTGGCTTCACAGCTCACAGCAACCTCCAACTCCTGGGCTCAAGCGAGTCTCCTGCCCCAGCCTCCCAAGTAGCTGGGATCACAGGCGCCCGCCACAACGCCCGGCTATTTTTTGGTTGCAGCCATCATTGTTGTTTGGCGGGTCCGGACTGGATTTGAACGCTCCACCTTAGGTGTATGTGGCTGGAGCCTTAGCCACTTGAGCCACAGGCGCCGAGCCAGAACAAACTCTTTAGAAAGGACCAGATGTGTGAACTGAACAACAGTCATACATGGAATATCAGTGAAATTTGTTACAGGGTGGACCAGAGAACTTCTAAGAACATGTAAGAATTTAAATTTAGCATAACTCATCCAATGTTCAATTAAGTTCCCTGTGGATGCTATTGATTATGAATTCTTAATTATTGCATTATTTTGCCATGTATAAAAAGAAAAGAAACAGAGGAAAAATAGAAAGAGGACAGTGATTTCACGATGACAGAGGAGAGAAGTCTTAATAATATTAAAGGACTCTTCAGGGACTCAAGAAGGACCTGAGTGGCTGTCCAGGCTCTTCATGAGTCTACTTCTAACCTTGGACTTACACACTCTTACATGCCAGTTCCATTTTCCTAATTCAGCTGCATAGCAGTGCTTATCAATAGGTCATCATAAGTAATTTGACTTGGATTAATTTATGTAGTTCGTTCAAGTTGCATATATCTTAACAATTTCAGTACTTGCTAACTTAGCATGGAAATCTACCATAGCATTTTTTTTTTTTGGTATTCAATTAATTCTTGTTTTGCATAATGTTGGGTTAACAGTTTTATCTACCGATCAGTTTCTTTAATAGAGATATGGGAATTTTTATCCAGTCCAACGGTATAATCAGATTTCTAAGAATTTCATACAGCTTTTAGAATACATATTAATTAACACATTTGTATGAATATATCTCAAAGAAGGTTTACCATTACTTATTATTTGACAATACTTCCCATATAATTTAATAAATCAGTAAGGCCAATTAGTTTCATTACAAGGAGAAATAAGCTTTTGAGATGGTCCAAGAACCCATCTGGAAAATCCCAAAGTTAATTGAGATAAAGAAAAGGGCTTAATTTATAATTTTCTTTTCTTTTGGGAAATTTATTATAAATATCAAGGGCTTAAAACCATTGATCAAAACAGAATCACAGGTCACTGAAATAACAATTGTCTTAGTCTGTTTTGTGCAGCTACAATAGGATACCTGAGATTGGGTAATCTGTAAAGAACACAGATTTATTTCTCATAGTTCTGGAGGCAGGAAGGTCCAAGTTCGAGGGGTCCACATCCAGCGAGAGCCTTCTTGCTGCCTCATGTCATGGTCAAAGGTGGAAGGATGAGAGAGCATGTGGGGGTGGGGCGAGGAAAGTGGGCCAAATTTTTATCAGGAACCAACTCCTGTGCACAGGCATTAATCATTCATGAATTATTAATGGATTATAGGAGCCCCTGAAACTTAAAGGTCCCACCTTTCATGTTGATGTGCTGGAGATTAACTTTCTAGCATGTTAAACTTTGGGAGACACATTCCAACCATAGCAATCACCATTCATTTAACCAGAGTAATGATTAAGAAGACTTCAGAGGCAAATCAGAAAGTTACGTACTTTTAGAAAAACCTTAGCTCTATTAAGAGGACTCAGTTTTCTTCAGTGATCAAAAGCTAATAAAGCTGGGGAAATTATCTTGGAAAACACAGAATCTTTGTTTTCTATGCCAATTGTCTAAAAGGTAAAGAAATTTCACAGTTTCCTATTTTTAACATAGGGAACCAAATTCTACTTTTGCATCAGTGTACTTTTGATATTAATGTTCAATTTTTAAAATCTTATAAATAATTCCCTTCTAATATTAGCCAGCTTGATAACATAAAATTTCGTTCCCAAGTTCATCTTGCACAAACCATCTGTAACGTTCTTGTCTATTTAGTTTTCGTCACATTACTCTAGTCCACTCTCACCCGAGCACATCTCCACCCCTGGACTTCACACAGGTGTTGCCCTACGCCCAGAATGCCCTCCTTTACTTCTTGGTTTCTCTTTTTGTTCTCTCAATTTCAGTTAAGCCCTCCCCCTTATGGAAGCTTTGCCATACATCCCGGAGTCGGTCTGGGGCCTGCTTGTTGCTTTTCCCCTCACCTACGTTTTTGTGGCAGAGGCCCACAGCAATCACTGGCAACTCTGTCTCCTCCACTCCATGTGGCAGGGATGAGTCTGGCTTCCCTTTGGTCCCTAGCATATGGCACCATGCAGGGAACAGCTGTGCAGTAAGTGTTTACTAACAAATCAAAGTCGTCTCTGGTCACACCCACGCTGGGGCGCTCAGCTGAGTAGTCAATGGCTCTCACTGTCTCCTGTGTTAGTTTCCTTTCTTCAGCCTGGTTCCCAGGGGTGCAGGGAGCGTGCGTGGGGCTCTCCACCTCCCTCTTATCCTCCGAACAGAGCTGGGAACCTGGAAACACATGCTTTCGCCTCTGCTTTTTTTCTTTCTTTCCCACAACTGGTATTTAGCCTATCTTTAGGCCCCAAGTAAAGTCTGCCAGGTTCCTCCTGATGAGAGCCTGCTGCCTTAAACTCAACAGGAGACCCAGGAAATGAATTGTTTGCTCCTAATTCACTCATGGAGCAATGTGATAATTACGCTTCTCAACATTTCCAGCAATCTCTGTGTATTTTGCACACTATATAAATGCGAGGTAATGAGTACAGGTGGGCCTTAGAGCCACCTTTGCTGAACAGAAAGGGGGAAATTTCCTTGATAGGTTTAGCCCAAGGAATCAGTTAGCCAGAGTCCAGGAAGGGGCCTCTGATGTCTTCTAGCCAGTCCTCTCTGAGAAGCTTCCCGGGTAGCAGCCTGGTCAGCCTTCTGAGGACACCTGTGCGGGAAGTGGGCTGCACAGCCTCCATCTCTAGAAATTTCTTTTCTTGTGTACAATCCTGCCTCCCAGGGACTCCTCCCCACCTGTCACAGCTCTGCCCTCCAGGGCTACACAGAATAGTTGGTTTCCTTATGCATGTGACTGGTTTGGGGGTGCGTGAAGACAGCTCATAGTTCCTAAATGCACACAATGACAAGGGATATTACAGGAGGCCACTAGCAGGGCCCTTCTGGAGGGACAGACAGACCGTCCTTGCACAAGAGAAGTTACATGCAGGTTCTATTACTAGTCAGCAAGAAGAAAGCTGTTTAACAGGTCTGAGAGGCATGTCACCCTGTCCATGGCAAGTGGCGTGCAGCCCTGCTCTGTACCTGAGCACATCATGGATGAGTCACCCTCCCCTCTCCTGCCATGGACAGCCCCAGTGATGCCCATGCTGTGGGGCTTCCTGCTGGGCCTGGCCAACAGAGGAAGGTGCTGGGGCTTCTTCCAGCAGCTGTGTGCCCATGAGGTAGGGCAGGCATCACTCATCTGCCACCTCTCTTCTCCCGCAGCCCCTCCTGGCCTCATGGTGGGCAGTCCCAGACAGCCCTCACCCATCTGAATCTGACTGTGGATGTTGTAATTTTATTTAGTTTTCTTTTAAAATTCTCTCTCTCTTTTTGTGGTTTTTGGCCGGGGCTGCGTTTGAACCCACCGCTCCCCCAGTATATGGGTGTGGTGCCCTATTCCTTGAGCCACAGGCGCTGCCCTTTTTCAAATTATCTTTATCTAAAGTCTGCCTTTTAGTACATCATTGTGAAATTCTCTCCTGGACTTATAGAAGATGTGCATCATATTTTATTCTGAAATCAGATTTAACTCCAAAAGGCCACGATTGCCATCCTTAAATATCTAACAGATTTTAAGTGCTTCCTGGGTCCTAGGCGTGGTGCTGGACAATGTAGCCCATTTAATCCTCCCCGAAACTCTGAAATAGGGCCCATCCCACGCCCATGAGGAGATGGGGAACCAGAAGCACCGACATTTAAATAACTTGCCTCAGGTCGCACAACTGGTGAGTGGCACGGTTGGGACTGGGAGCAGAGGGGGTTAGCGGTTTGAAGCCTTTGATGTTACTTTTTATTGATCGGGGGTGGGAGAGATGTTTCTCTGCTGTGTTCATTCTCAGCATGAGGAACAGGTAATAGTTCGTCACAGATACTCAGTAAATATTTGCCGAATGAGAGAATGGAACACTGTATAAGTGAACAGCTGTTGTCTCTAAATCAGGCGTCTCGGAGAAAGTGTTCACTGTATAGTTGGATCAGAATCCCTGGGGAGGGGCCTATTACAGCTCAGAGGGCTGGGCCCTTGCCCCAGAATTTCTGATCCCATAGGTCAAGCATGAGAATTTGCTTTTCTCTTGATCGGGGGGTCCCATTTTGAGGAAGTGTGGAGTAAAATCCCCTCACGCTTTCACAGTGAGAATGGGGGCAGCAGTAGGAAGGCAGGAGCTGGTGATCAAGGGACATGGGTTGGCCCAGTCCAGGCAGAGGTGATCCAGGACCTAGGTGCTCCTGTTCATTCAGCAGCTGGACCAGCCACCACGGCTGGTCTGTCTGGGTCTCACAGCAGTCAAGTTGCAACTAGAGCACCAAGTGTAGGGTGGAGATGAACCCATAACAGAAGCTTCCATTGATAAATCACCGTCTCTAGGCTGAGCATGAAGACACATGTGCAGGCGGTTGCACACGCACATGCACACCCCCCCCTTCACTCTCATTAGAATAGTGTATGTGTGGCTCTCAACATCTTTGGGGTCTTTACTATTGCATAATAAAAAAATCACAGGGTTTAGAGGACATAGGGTTAAAGGCAAACCATTCAAAATCTTGTGACCAGAAGGCTGACAAAACCCAATAAAAATTAGTAATAAAAGCGCCAGCACCCAGCAACACTGGCAGTCTACTCGTTGCCACCTTAGCCCCTGAGGTGTGTACCCGCTCCTCTGAGATTAGGTTATGGAGGAAGTTTCTTGCCCAAATTAAAAATATGATGCAGGCTGTAGCTCTTGCTATTAATCCATTGTCTACGCAGGGATTTATCTCCATACACAGCTACCCCGAATAGCTTAACCTCCAGAGAGAAGGTAGCACCTCCAGGAGGCTCTAAGCCAGCTGTGCTGCAGGAGAGCGGCACTCTGTGAGCTGTCAGCTCTTATCTCAAGGCCATGGTGGATTGCTGTGGCCTTCTCTCTAATGGTGGAAAGCTGGCCGCTGACCCTGATCCCTTCAAAGCACTCATGCGCTAGACACAAATCCCAGGAACACAAAAGTGCCTCACACATAGCAGTTACTCAATAAACATTTTGTGAATGGAATCCTACTGAAGTCAATAGTAATAAAACAAGACAAACACAGAAGTCATCCCTTTAGCTGTATTTTCTGTAATAGGTTGGGAGGGGGGTACGGACGGAGGACAGCCATGATTTAGACACTTTGGTTCACAACAGGTTTTCCTGGGATAAGTCTGGAAACCACCTCGGTGTTTGCCAAGGCAGCCACAGTCGGGCAACAGGAGCTGGGGGAGCTGAAGGGCTTCCTGGGACACACCAGACTACACAGTTCATGGACTGTGTGTTGTCTTGGGACACTCGTGTGCATGGGTATTGCAGAGGGACCTTGGGTGGACCTGGAGCCCAGGTCCTGGATGACACAACCACTTGACAGGGAGCAACTGGACAGATCTGACCACCACTTGCAAACCCGAGAAGGGCTGCAGGGGAGTAGACTCACTCTGTGGCCCCCAGGGCAGCAGAGGTCCCTGGATGGAGAGGCGATCCAGTGGCCCAGCCCACAGTCTCACCCTCGTTGCTGTGCTGTCTGTGCTTGTTCCAAGTTTTGTGTGCAATTGACTTTTCAGTGACACTATAAGGGCCTCAGGAGCAGAACTCCCCTTGCTTGAGCAGTGCTGTATTTGCTGCTCGGTCCCTCGATGTGACGGCAATGAGGGGCATGAGCTTCAGAGCCTGCCAGATCCCAGCTCTGGAGGCACGTCCTCACTGCAGCACCTTGGGCTCCAGAAGCTTCAGGTTTATCATGTGTCAAATAAGAATTGCAACTCATTCCACAGAGTTTTTTGTGAGTCTTAATGAGTTAGGAATTCCAGAATAGGACTGTGTACCTGTTCAAGCCCTGGGGGAGGCACAGGGGGTGAACAACATCAGGCTTCCAGAAGCTTCTACATGGGGCGAAAAGGCACACTTTAAAAGCGGAAAATAATCGTGTACATGATCCAATATGCTAATGAAGTAAACAGTACAGAGCAGGCCATGTGGATCAGTTTATTTCCTCCACAGAACTATCATTAGGAAGTTACTTGTGAAGGGAGAGCAGAGTGAATATTTGGCACCTTTTTCTCAACTTCTAATTGTAAAAACTAGAGAAATGTTTCCTTCAAAGTTTCAGCATCTTCTCTGTTCTATCTGTATGCTAGATGTAGATTCAAAAGTAAAACAAGGATGCTTTTAAGGTAGGCATTTGTTTCCAGCCACCAACGTTCTTCACCTTCCCTCTCCCCCCTCCTCTTCAGAGAGACACAGACAGAGCCTGAGAGGGGAGCGGCAGGAAGCTCTCACAGCCGGCACCCTGCAAATAGCCCCTCCACACAACGGGCTCCAGCGGCAGGAATAAACCTGTACGTGGAGTTTTTAGCAAGGCCTGGTGGGATGACTAAGGCACGAAGGGTGCCAATCAGCAGAGCCGGCAGATGTCTCTTCAGGATGGGGGGTGGCCAGGCAAGCGTTGCCTCAAGTCCTTGCCTGTCAGCCTCCCGGAGGTGAACATTTTTAGCTCTTCAATAAATTGTCCCTTTGTGGCAGGAGCAGTTAAGCAGCCTGACGTCAGCAGCAGGAGCCTTATTTGATTTAATGGGGAGCAGTTCAAGCTGAGCAAGGCACGCTGCTCCCGGAGGTGGCATTGCATCTGCTGAGCTCAGCCCACACACCTGGGCCTCGAGGCAGCGCCAAGCGTGCCTGTCCCAGGCAGAGGCTGACAAGCAGCGGGGCTGGGCTGCTCTCAGTTGTTCCCTTATCGCCTTCCCACTGGTGTCTCCGGTCCCATTATTTTCTGTGCATTTGCAAATGTCTCCAGGCTGACTTGCTGAGGGTGTTTACCTCCAGCGTGCACGCCTCACGGCATTTTCTGAATATTGTCATTTCTGAGGTGTACCTCCCCCAACACATGGATGGAGATGAATGGATACTCCATATTCAGTGATTGTAGGTGATGCTGGATTTATTCTCTGACATGAATTTCGGGATTGTAAATGTCACAGATGCACACTGTTTTTAAATATGTTCATGACTTCAGAGTCAATGGGAATTTGCATTTCAAGAGCTTGTTATTTCTCTTCCCAGTAAGGGGGGAAAATAACCCAGGCAGACATAACAACATTAGCTAGGTTTATTTTGTGCCTGACATCAGTAACATTGGATTTGAACTCTTCTCTAGCTTCTACCACTTCTTTCTTCTTGGGGAAAGGGGTATAATCTGGTGAATGGACCTAGTTTTGAGTTGTAGTCTCTCCATTTCACCTGAGTGCCCTAATGGCCCCTATCATGAAAAGGGCCCCTATCATTTGATGGTGCTGATAATCAACAATATGTTAACATTGTGCATCAAATGTCTTGGTTCTAAATGAGCCTAGCTTTTATAAATCAACGTGCCAACTCATTCCCCAGCTACAGGGTGAGGGGTTAATTGGAATTATTTAAAGTAGTATGGCATCATCTCAGTAGGAGTTAGATTAAGAGAAAAGTGTCCTCAGCCCAGCTGGAACGGAATGGAAAGCATTGGAGTCAGAAGAATTGGACTTCAATCCCAGCTTTGCTAGTCTTTGATAGTGAATCCTGCCTAAGACCATGAATTTCTCTGAGCCTCACTGTCCTCATTTGTAAAATGGATACCATGATTGTTACATCATTTGATATCACCTGGATTAAAGGACCACTGATGCATGTGAAATTGTTGAAGTCAGAGACGGTGTTTGACAGATGCTGAGTTTGAATTGAGGAAAGCTCATCATAGAGGCTGATGCCAACTCAAAATTGTAGAGAACTGCATAGGGAGATGGAGAGGAAAAGAGGGAGGATGGGGGTTGGGGGAAGTGGCAGAGGTAAGAAGGGAAGGAGAAAAAGGAGAAAGAAGGGGGGGAGAGAGAGAGAGAGAGATTGGAGGGAGAGAGGGAGGGAGGGAGAATGGCTTGATTCATCCCCCCAAAAATCTCTCTTGGGATATTTTCTTCAAAAGAAATACTTTTCTTAGCAAAGTATCTCAAGAATGGAAGAAAAAGTATCCAATGTCCTCAGCCCTACTATGAAACCAATTTCATAAGAAAGTTATAACTAAATTATAGCCCAAGAAGAACGGGAAAGGGGAGAGGGAGGGGAGAGGGAGGATGGGTGGAGGGACAATAATTGGTGGGACTACAAAGGGTACATGAGAAATTTACTAAATGTAGAATATACATGTCTAAACACAATAACTAAGAAAATGCCATGAAGGTTATGTTAACCAGTTTGATGAAAGTATTTCAAATTGTATATAAAACCATCACATTGTACCCCCCCAAAATACTTTTCACAGAAATAAGATTGTATTTCAACCTTAATATGCAGGTGTTATACTATTTAACACTCAAAACAACTCTACTTAATAGAAGCATAAAATTAAATCTGTCTTACATACATTTTAACCTCCTTTCTGGATTACTTATCACTACCTTTTAGGTCACAATTAAAAGCTAAGGTTGAAGTATTTGCTCCATGGATCCTACCACACATTGTCACCTGGGACCACATAGTATACTAAATTTACCTTGGACTTGCTCAAGACACTTCTGTAATTTAAAAATAATAGTCCTTCCTATTTGAATTGTGTTTCTTTATATTAATCAAACTTGTTTCTGCACAAAATTTTATATAACCCTGGACAAAACCCTGTGAGGCAGATATTAGTCCCATTTGCAAATGATAATCATGAGAACCACAGTAGTTAAATGACTTCTTTAGGGTTACCAAATTCTGATTTGAACCACTTACCTGATTGATTTTGTGTCCTTCCCCTACAAAATACCCAAAGATTGTCAAACAACAACCCAAGGATCCTATGGTTTATAAAATTGGACAGGTAATAATAGGAAGGACTATTTTTGATTCATGTTACCTGGACCTTTCCTAGGAAGAGGGGAAGGCTGGAGTGGCTTGACATCTGGAAGCTAGAGTTATCTGAGGGGTCGTCACTTACTCGTCTTGTGGTTGAAGATGGCTATTGGCTAGAACTTCAGCAAAGGCTGTTGGTTGTGTTGCATCCATGTGGATACTTGAGCTTCCTCACAATATGGCGGCTGGGTTTTTAAGAGCACTTATCCCAAAAGAAGCTAGGCAGAAACTGCATCACCTTGATGATCTAGCCTCGGAAGTCATATAGTATCACATAATCATCAACTTGCCCACATTCAGGGGAAGGGAAAAAAGACCTTACCTCTCTGTGGGAAGAATGTCAAACTCAAGCTAGAAGAAGTGCAGGTGGAAAGAAAGATGTTACTGTGGCTGTATTTGTAAAATATAACCTGTACACCCCAGTATAGGAGGCAGGCCTGCCTTGTTGATCTCAGGGGAGCTTTGGGACAGCTTTTATGGAACAGAAAGTTCAGCCAATTTCTCTGATGCCTCTCTCGTAGTTTCTGCTCTCAGATGAGGGACTGCTTGGAGAGGCAAGGGACCCTTGCTCAGTTTAACAGGGCATGATTTTTCTTATGTTCTCGCTTTATGAATGAGGAAAGAAATGGTAATTTTAGTAGGCAACAGGAAACCTGGTTTATAAAATATCTTATTCTTACCTAATCCATAAAATATTTGAGGTGGTTTTCCAACTAACATGTACACACACAACACATATCCTAAAACCACAGATAATCAAAACCCAAACATAGAGGTAGAAAGTAAAAAGCAATAATTCACATTGAAATCACATTTACTATCTTAAAATTGTATTGACAGTGAATTGAATGTCAGGTTAAGTCCTGAGCTTCCTGGAAGACAGGGCAAAGTGGGCCAGGAAATATTCATGAAATTGGGACTGGGGCAGATCTTAAATGCTTCTCCATTACTCATTCTCTCTCCAAGCATTAAAGGCTTCAGAAAACCCCTTGCTTCCAGTAGTCTGAGAATGCTTCTCACTTTTTGTTTTTAATGATAATGGCTTGTGTTAGTGACATTTCAGAGGAAAAAATTAAATTGGAAATGCAGTTTGCCATTGTTGGTCTGCAGTTGAAGCCTCCATGTGAGAGAGAATATTCCCCACTGTTTCACAGCTCCCCTCCATGCTAGGACACCTGTGCAGAGATTCTTCTCACCTCCTGCCTTCCAAGAGCAAGCAAAAAAATGGTGGAAAAATTAAGATGTAAACAATTTGACTTCTCGAATGCAAAAGGGAAAAATCAAAAGAACCTTCTCTTTCTCTTTCCCTCTTAAGAAGGTGACTCCTTTGAGCTGACTTCTTTGTCTCACACTGAGCTCACTAATGTGTTAATTATCCTGCTTTTTATTCTTTACAGCATCTAAATTCTTTTCATTATTTGATTGAGTCCATTTCAGCAATTGCACAAAAGTGATGCATTCAGAGTCTGAAGAAATTAGCCATGCAATGAGCATCTCCTGAATATTGGTTGTTGCTTTTGTGGGGAGGGGCAGTTATTTATTTACTTATTTATCTATTTATTTATTAGTAATAGTGGTATTTTTCTTTCTTTTTTTTTTTTTTGAAACACAGAGGTCTGCAGGCTCCTGTCTGAGGTCTAAATTTAGAGGAGGACCTGGAGGATGGAGATCATTGGCAGGTGTGTTAACACAGGTGTCAGCCTCCAGGTTCTGTGCTTCTGGTCGTTACTGGTCGCTACTCCAGGCTGCTCCCCAGGGTCACTGGGGTGCAGTGTGGAAAGCACAGAGCACAGGTTTGGGTGCAGGGTAACATGCTCTGAATAGTAACACCCATTATTTCCATATGACCTCTCTGCTTCTAATACTTCATCACCACCTGGACTCTGCTTACCTGTCTAAGGTGATCCTTGGAGTCTTCCAGCCCCACTGAACCTCTTTCAGATTCTAGAAGGTTCTGAATTCTTTTTCTCCACTATGAGAGAAACAGATCATGCTGTCTTCATCTGTCTGGACTTTTCTTCCTTTCTCTGGTCTTCTCCCTGATTGACTGTCCCCATCGTCTGCTCTCAGCTCTGGTGACCTCTGCCAGGAAAGGCTTCCAGGTCTAAAGTCTGAGTTAGTGTCCACCCATAGGCTGTCATGAGGCCTTGTCAGAAGTTTCTGTGGTGCCTGTGTGCTGTGTGTTGGGGCTAGAGAGTGCTATTGCTGGTGGTCGCCAGGGACTGGGCCCCAAGACTGACTTTGGAATCTTGATGAGTAGAAGCCAGAAAACCTGAGAGCCTGCCGTGTCAACATCGTGAGCACACTTCCACTTCTCAGGGGTGGAGAAGTAAGTTTCTCGGGCACAGAGGGTGCTTTTGTTCTGAAGAAAAATCTCTTGAGAGGCTCTTTAGTTATATAAACATGAAATTATCTAAATGTAAAGACCCTCTTCCCACTGTTTTTCAGAGAAGCCTGAAGGTGCCATTAGCTTGAATGCAGATGTTTTTTGGAAAATTTTTCTACTTAGACTTGTAAATTGCAGGCTACTGTTGAGACCAACTAATGCTGTAAGGAGATTGTGCATTTTTCTCACCTGACATGATGTTTCCTGGCTCTGTTTGAGTACAGGATGGAGTAACAATTGCTTGATCTAGGGGAGGTGAATGTTCTTACTTTTTAAGCCAACAGGCAGGTATCATCTCCATCTATTACAAGAGAAGAGGCCAGAAAAAGAGGGCTGGACCATTAATGTACTAAACATAATTTTATTTAGCACTGTTATACAGAGGATGCCTAGAACAGCACTTGTGAGCACTTGCGCTTGGGGTCCAGTGGGAGCGACAGGTGCAGTGATTGAGGAGGCAGCCCCTCCCACCCTGCCGCTGGGTGCGGAGAGCAGTGAGAAGTGAGGTGGTTCAGGTCGGGGAAGGGAAGAGGATAATTTACAGTTACCCAGGAAGTGGCGAAGGTTTGCAGTCCTGGGCGGCACCGTTGTTGCTTTCTGCTCTTACTCTAAGTGGAAAGAATCACTTCTCTCTTTTTTTTTTCTTTCATTATACAGTAGAACCTCTGTAGGTTGACCATCGAAGGGACTAACAAACTGGTCAACATACAGAGGATGTTAACATAAGCAACTAGGCCTACTGTATTGATACGCACATGATCACATTGACACATGCATGTTTGGTCCATGAAAATTAGGTCAGCTTCAGGAGGGGTCAGTGTAGGGAGGTGGTCGGGCTTCAGGAGGGGTCAGTGTAGGGAGGTGGTTGGGCTTCAGGAGGGGTCAGTGTAGGGAGGTGGTCGGGCTTCAGGAGGGGTCAGTGTAGGGAGGTGGTCGGGCTTCAGGAGGGGTCAGTGTAGGGAGGTGGTCGGGCTTCAGGGGGGTGTCAGTGTAGGGAGGTGGTCGGGCTTTAGGAGGGG
>CAUYQV010178070.1:0-56438 GCA_963574575.1 Galagoides demidoff
TCCTACAATTCCTCTACTAGGTATATATCCAGAAGACCAAAAATCACACTACAACAAAGGTATTTCTACCAGAATGTTTATTGCAGGCCAATTCATAATTGCTAAGTCATGGAAGAAGCCCAAGTGCCCATCGACTCAGGAATGGATCAATGAATTGTGATATATGTACACCATGGAATATTATGCAGCCCTAAAGAACAATGGAGACTTTACATCCTTCATGTTCACCAGCAAAATGAACATGTGATACCACTGATACCAGAGAGTTTTTGCATGAATCAGAAATTATAAATACTAAGCATGTAGTGTGGCACTTGGTACATAATATTTGCTCAATTAACAAAAGTGTATCCCCACAAAATAAAATAAAATAAAACTAATATAGGGCTTTAAATAATTCATATTCCTATTGACCAGAATGGAAAACCATGTAAAACATGGGTCATTGTATGGAGCACTCAGAAGGGTATTGTCTTGGTAGTAGAAAAAAACATAGCCCTAGGTTAAGTGCTGTTCTTGTTCCACCTAAAAAAGCTTTAATTCGAGCCTTGAAATGATAAATGATTTTTAAGTAACTTAACTATATCCCAGAACAAAAGAAAAATATTATGGAAACACAAAAATACCCACCACTTACCAAGGCATAAGGCACAAGATCTGTGCAGGGACCACAACCTTTGGCTCCCTAAAGGTTCACTGAAAAATGACTAGCATGAGACACATTGGTTAATAGAAAGAAGAAAAGGCATACAAATGTATATATTTGAAAACCTTCAGATTGAAGACCCAATAGGGAAGTGTCCATTTTTATGTGTAGGCTCAACAAAATACAGACAGCTATGTAGAAATATGATTGAACAAAAAAGGGTATGATCAAATGTGATCAGACTGAGTGGGGAAACCCAGAAAGACCTGTCTGTCTAGATTCTTCTTAGCCTCTCTGAGCAGCATTCTTTCCTTCTGGGTATGGGGCAGGAGCCCCTCTAGAAAGAGGGACTTGTGACCTACAGTCATACAATAATTTCTTTATGGACCCAAAAAGGCAGAGAGAAAGAGTGTTATTTTTAAGTTTTATGGCTAACTTTGGAGGAAAGGGGTACTGGTTTCTATGGCCTGTTTATAAGGAGCCTTGGGAGAAAATGGGACTGGGAGATAAGAGGGTAGGAGAGGGTCAGAGAAAACAGTTTTTGTTTTTTTCCTAAGGCTGCTCTAAGGCCTCCCTTTGGAGATACTAATTTCTGAGCCTCAGTAACAAATTACTAGCCATGCAAAGAAGCAGGAGAATATGGCCCACAATGAGGAGAAAAACTAATTAGTAGAAACAGACTCCAAAATGCCACAGAAGATGGGAGTAGAAAATAGCACTAAAATAGTTATTATAAGTATATTCCATGTATGAAGGAAAGATGGAGCATGTTAAGTGGAGACATACAAGATATAAAGACCCAAATAGAAATTCTAGAAAATGGAACTAAAACGTCTAAGATGAAGATTATTATGTTGGATGAGATTAGCAGCAGTTAAGACAATCTAAAAGATTAATGAAGATGAAGGCATAGCAATAGAAACTATCCAAAAGAACAAAGTAAATGAACAGAGAATCAGTGGGTTTAGGACAACTTCAGCTAGCCTAGTATATATGTAATCAGTATCTCCAGAGGTTAGGATGAGGGATTAGAAAAAAATAATTTAAGAAATTTTACTGGCTAAAAAATGTCTTAAATTTGATGAAAACTGCAGACCCAGAAACCTAAGTTCAACAAACCCTAGGCGCAACCTGAGGAAAACACAAGTCATATATTTAAACTGCTTAAAAGCAGAGATAAAGAGAAATCTAAAAAGCAGCCAAATCAAAAACTCACATTATATAGAGGAACAAAGATAAGAATGACAACAAACTTCTTGTCAGAAACAATGCAAGTCAGAAGCTAATGGAGCAATGTATTTAATGTCTTGAGAGAAAAAATAAAAGTCAACCCAGAATTCTATACTCAACAAAAATAATAATAATGATAATTCAAAAATTAAGGAAAAATACAGACTAAAGAATGCATCACCAGCAGATCTGTACCATGAGAAATGTTAAAGGAAGGCCTTCAGGCAGATGGAAAATGATAGATGACACCAGATGGAAAATCTAAAGCTACACAAAAGAAAGAAGAGCAACAGAATAGTAAATATGTGGCTAAATGTGAAAGAACTTTTTGTTACTCCAAACATAGTTTTAAAAAGAGAGCTAATGGGTGGTGCCTGTGGCTCAAAGGAGTGGGGCACCGGCTCCATATGCCAGAGGTGGCAGGTTCAAACCCAGCCCTGGCCAAAAACTACCAAAAAAAAAAAAAAGAGAGAGAGAGAGAGAGAGAGAGAGAGCTGATTATTAAAACCAAAGTATTGTGATATTTGTAACATATGTAGAGTAAAAGGGTAAGACAAAAACAGCACGCCAGCCAGGAGGGAAGAGTGGACATGTACTATTTTAAAGTTTTTATACTATGCATGATGTGGTAAAGTATGATAGAACTTTAAGGTGAGATGTGGTAAATTCAAGACATATAGTATTAACACTAAAACATCCATTAAAAGAAACGAATAGGTTATAACAAATGAGCCAATAAAGGAAATTACATAGAATTTTTTAAAAAATCATTAATCCAAAAGAAGGCAGAAAAGCTGGAAACATGGAAAAAAGAACAGATGGAACAAATATAATCTATTCTGCAAGAACAATCAGAAATGCAGTAGTTAGAAACAAAGGTATTTATCATGCTACCATCTAAGAGACAAAACATCGGAAACAACAAACCCAACAACAGGGAAAGGGTGCACAGGCACTAAAACTGATGTTTACGAAGAGCATGTAGTAACAGGAGAAAATGTTCTAAAGTGTTAAAAAGTGTTGTAAGGTGTTATAAAGTAAGTTGAATTGAGGCAAAATATAAAATTTTATATTGCACAATACCTCAACTACGAAATACCAGGATAGGAAAAAGGCCAGAAAACAGGCTGGTGTGACAATGGTGATTATTTCTTTTCTTTCTTTCAGAAATGGGGTTTCTGTGACACAGGTGGCAGTGCAGTGGCCTGATTGTAGCTCACTGCAGCCTCAAACTCCCAGGATCAAGTGATCCCCTGCCTCAGCCTCCTCAGGCACACTCCTCCACACAGGACTTTTATTTCTTTTCAGTTCTCTATAATAACCTTCTATGCCTCTCATAATCTGAAAAGAAAAATAGTAAAAACATTTTAAATATTGTTACATCCTGTACTAGACCTATTCACATATTACTGCATGTCTTCCCACAAAAACCTTGCAGAAAAGAAATGTTATCTTACATTTTTAGATAAGGAAATTGAGGCTCAGAGACTATAAATCATGGTTCACACAGGTTAAGTATTTTATTTTTGGCAGATGCTGGCGTTTTCTGTGTAGATTTAGTTCCTTAACCCTTAATTTCCTTAATATCAGAAACCAGGTATTGCCTGATTCCAAACCAAGATCTGTATTTGTAGCAGAACTAATAATAAAAAAGAGATGCAATTGTTTACATTTAATTTAATTGGTGTGCATTTGTTTTGCGATTTGGGGAATAAAAGATATATAGGGTTGGTTGACATAATTCAATTAAATGTTTTAAAAAATCAAATTGCCAGGTATAAGTTGAACTTGATAAAATAGAACATTTCACATCTTACTTTTAATAAATACAAAAAGAAAAATGGCAATTATGGAGATTGTCGAAGTTCTTACAGGCATTATCTTCTCAAAGAAGAACAAATATTAGTAGATTAGGATCATCATATGCCTGATGGAGTTTAAGACACCCAAGAAGACTTTATTCATAGAAACAAACACCATCTTGCTCTTTGGAAAGTCCCTATGCTCGGGGGTCTTATAAAATACCATTCATTAGCATATGTTTATACATAAAAGCATACACATTTACTAAATATGTGTATTGTCAATTGTTACCCTTAATCACAGAGTAACTCATTATTTGCAACATAATTGAAACTGATGCTTTTACTATTCATAAAGGCAGAGAAAATCAGTTTTAAAAAATCTGACTAAACTTGGAAGAATGATCTAAGACCAAATGACCTAAAGAAATCTGCACATCACTGAGATGCATATAGCCAGCAGGCACAAGGTATTTATATCTTTTACACTTGAATTTTCTTAATATGTTGAATCCTCTAGCTAAAGAAGTCTTATCTGATGCAAAAAGAAGGCACGTTATTGTATTTTTATTTTTGTTTCTTTTATGCTGGCTGCCTGGAGAGCAGACACAATGCTTCCACTGCTCTGAAAAATCTGAGGCTGCAAAGATGATTTTCAAAATTAAGGGCAACTCACAGCTGAAAATTATACCTTTGGGCAAAGGGCCAATTCGGGATGCGTTTCACTCTGATTTGGAGCTGTGCCAAAGTCCCTCAGTCCCATTTGTTCAGTTTTATAGCTAACAAACAAAAAGGAAATACCGAGAGTGTAGCCTGAAATGTGGGTGTGTGGAAGTCAGCATTTAAGGTCGTGCTAAGACGCATGTTAACATGTAGAGTTCCGTGGCAAGAACAAGAATCGCTGGGCATTTTCAAACAACCAAGCAGAACCTTACCATGCAAAGAATGCAGCGTATCCAAGGAGCTTTCCAGTAGTGTACCAGTCGGCCTGCAGTGGGAAAGGAGGAGTGGGAAGGGCTGGTAGCCCAAGGTCAAGCAGGACCACATTTGAAGTTAGCACAAAAACTAGGATTTGTTACAATAACCTTGGAAGTGGACAGGGCGCACTGCTAGAATAAAAGGCCTGGTGTAATTTCATCTGATTACCATATTTAAATCATTGTATAGTTTTGCCTTACATTTACCTAACTGCTAAAGATCAAGCTAATCGGATTTGACAGTTTTTACAAATAAAGTCTCCAAGATAACTTTATTAGTATACTACTACTATGAATATATTTCAGATGGTGAAAGGTGTAAGCAGTGGGGTCCAGAGACTACGCAGCAGAGGAGATGTTCAGGCCAGGTTTACTGAAAGGGGAGGGTGACCCGCCTGGGTAGTGCAAAGATGGCAGCTGCCCCTAGGGGCAGTTAGAGACCACGTTTATATGGGGCTGTGGGCAGCCTCCAGATTGCTTGTCTGATTAAGGTCTTTGGGGCAGAAACTTCCAGGGTTGAGGCTAGGCAGATCCTTTTTGTCTTTGTCTTAGGAAGAAAGAAGGAGCAGGGGGAGGGGAAAAGGGTTTGGGTGTGACTGCAGTAGGCCCCCAACAGGTGGTAAATAAAAATTGCCAACTTAATTTTTCATTATGAATCGAAATTGGGGAAGCAATCTAGATTTCTGTGCTTTTTGGCTTAAAAAGAGCTGTCCTTTTTGGAATGTTGTAACTTTTAAAGGAAGTAAGTATAAACAAAAAAGAATACATATTATTATGAATTAGCCACTGTTAACGTTTACAATATTAATATCCATTTATAGACAATGGACTGCATATAATTATGTATCTTTACTATATAAAAATATATGTATATATTATATAAATATCCATTATATACAAACATATATAAATATATATTGACATAAAAAGCTAAAAATATCATTTTATATTTTATGTATATAGATACATAGATATATATATATAAACATTGCAAAGCAGAATGATTCAAGAAAGTGGGTCATTCTGCCTTGCAATGTGCTTTTGTTCATCTATTTATTTATTTAGGAGACAAGAGTCTCACTTTGTGGCCTTTGGTAGTAGAGTGCCTTGGTGTCATAGCTCATAGCAATCTCAAACTGGAGCTCAAGTGAGGCTCTCACCTCCGCCTCCTGATTAGCTGGGACAATAGGCAACCCCCACAACTCCCCACTATTTTTAGAGACAAAGTCTCACTCCTGCTCAGGCTGGAACTCCTGAATTTAGGCAATTCACTGCCCTAGGCCTCCCAGAGTGCTAGAATTACAAGCAAGAGCCACCACACCAGCTGGCTTTTGTTCATTTAACCATGTATCATAAAGAGTTTTCCATAGTAAGAACATTATTTTAAGTGGAGGTAAGGAAAGTTGCAGTAAATTTATCCTTTCTGAATAGACTTTGACTGGAATGTGAGTAACACCATTTAGTGGAAACTGTTTCTTCCTGTAGGCTCTACATGTTTGAAATACAAAAAATTTAAACGACTGTTCTCTTGCAATATATAGCAGTTTTTTAAAATCTCAGTTAAAGACCCATGTTGGAGTTCCAGTTCTATCCAGCTGTGTGACCCTTGGAAAACTAACTTCTGTGAGCTTAAGTTTCACCTTAAAATTGTGTAAGGTTTAAACAAGACAACATGTGTTAGGTGCCTATACCCAGCATGCTGTGGTCAACTCAGCACTTATTAATTCTGTGTCATTTTGAAAAATCAGTTATTGGTCTTATCCACATCTCACTCCCAAAAATCTCATAGGGATTTTCATTTGGAATTACAGTAAATTTATATCTTAATTTGAAAGAGATTGCCCATCATTATAATAGCCAGTCTTCCCATATTGCTTCAAGAAGTCCTTTACAATCCTTGCAGAAGTAAACTCAATTTAGAGCACCCCCCCTTCATATAAATACTAAATATTTCTTGGTAATGTTTTCCCTAGGTAATTTTATTTCCACTATTTTAAACAGAAACATTTTCTGATATATTTTCTAACTGATGATTGATGCCATAGAGCAAAGTCATTTTATTATTTTTTAGTTAGTTGCATTATTTAACTATTAACTCAAGATGGTCTCCTTAATTCTCTTGGTAGAAGGCCACATCACTTATAAATAATGATATTCTGTATTCTCCCTTATGATAATGTTATGAGCATCTGTCTCATATCTATTGCTCAGCTAGCCTTCACAGAAATGCTCAATAATAAAAAAAAATTCTCAATAATGCTGGAGATACTAGGATTTTTATATTATTCATGATTATCATGGGAATACCTCTATAGACTTTAAGCTATTGATTTTGAATATGTATTCTTTATCAAGTAAAGAAAGTTTCTCATTATTCCTAGTTTTCTAGGATTTTTTTTTCAGTAGTTCATCACATTTAAGATTTTCACATCCTACATACAGCATCCATTATGATGATTTTGTATTGTTTTCTGCTCATCTATTGATTTGATGAATAGCAATAGATAGTCTAGCACTAAGACCTTTCCTCCAGAGTAAAACCTATCTAACTATATTGTATTATTATTTTAATAGGCTGAGTTCTGCTCAGTTTGGAAATATTTTATTTAGAATTGCTTGTATTCAAACTACCTTCATCAGATTTTGGCATTAAGGTTATATTAATTTCTCAAAATCATCCAGGAAATTTTCCATCTTTTCATTTGACCTGAAAAAGAGAAATATCTTAGGAATAACATGCTGTTTAAAGGTTAGTTACACCATCTGGGTTGTGACTCCTTTCTTGAAGAAAATGAATTGTACAAGTTTATCTAACTTTTCAATTGCTTTGATGATTATTGGTTCAAATCTCCTCCCACACTCCTCTTTTGCATCTTCTGCTTTTTCTTTTCTTCAGGATTAAAGTTTGTCTTATATTTGTTTTAGTTTTAGTTTAAATATTTATTAATTTCATTTATCTTTTCTACTATTTCTTGTTTTCTATTTTATTATATTCAGCTTATATCTTTATTAATTTCTCCCAATCTTCCTTTTTGTCTTAAAAAAAAAAACTTAAGTTCTATCATAGTTCAATTATTTTCAGCCTTTTCTTTCTCTCAAAGCATTGCTTTAGCAGCCAAACACCTTTCTGCTGGGTCCATGGTCCTTTCTGCTGAAGTGCAACCCTTTTAGTCTTGGGAGGAGTCCCTGTGAATGGCAAGTGTACTTAATACCTATATGACTGCAAATGACCTTTATCACCTTCATTTTGTGTGACCACAGTAAAGGTAAGTAGAGACTCCTAGATGGACAGTTCTCATTGAACTGTGAAGGTCTCATTCTATTGTCCTATCACATCTGTTATTGCTGATGAAACATCTGCAATAAATCTGATGGTCATTTCTTTACTGACTGTTTTTTCTCTCTGGGAGCTTTTCAAATCTTGGCTTTTTTTTTTTAGATATTTTGTAACTTTACTGTGATGTGAATAAGAGACAACTTTTTTTTACCTGTTTTGACTCTATTCTTCACTTTAAGAGTTGGTTTGTTTCTTTAATTATGAATAATTATCATCCATAATTTCTTGGACTCACCAAGTCTTGTCTTATGGAACTATTATCTGAATTGAACTCTCTGTTTTTCCTCTGTGGCTCTTACTTTCTTTTTCATATTCAAATATTCTATTTCCTTTCTGAGCTACACTTTGGGTTGATTTCCTCTGATTCACATTTTAATTCACTAATTCCATATTCAACTGTATTTAACTGTGTTTAAGTTCCCCATTGAGTATTTTAAATTATTTTTTCAGTGGCTATATCTTTATCTCTAGAATATCCCACTGTTTCTCATTCAAACTTGTCTATGATTTTTTAATATAATCTAAATCTTGCTTTGTAGATTCCATTATTCCCGAGATTTTTAAAAATATTTATTTAGCTAGTTATCTTTATTCATTTAGTTTTTTAAAACAAAGTTCACTCTCCCCTGTCACCCATGCTAGAATGCCATGGCCTCAGACTAGCTCACAGCGACCTCAAACTCCTGTGCTCAAGCAATCCTCCTGTCACAGACTCCTGAGTAGCTAGGACTACAGGCAGGCATTACCATGCCCAGCTAATTTTTCTATAGTTAATAGAGACAGGGACCTTGCTCTTACTCAGGCTGGTCTTAAACTCCTGACCTCAAGCAATCCTCCTACCTTAGCCTCCCAGAGTGCTAGTTTTATAGGTGTGAGCCACCACACCTGAGCTAAATATTTATTTTAAAATATCTATTTAATTGATATATGTAGTTACTCAAATGCAATTTCCCTTCTTCATTGTATTTGCTAACTATCTAGCATGGATCTCTCATGCATCAGAGAAAAACCTCTGGGCACTTTCAGAAAAGAGGCGAAGTGAATTTGGTATAGGTATCCTTAGGTTCTTCCACATCAGGCCTATTAAGGAACAGCCTAAATTCCTGATACCATGGTTCCAATCCACAGAACCTATGGGTTGGGACTACAGGTCATTGAGCATGGTTGAAGAATAAATAAATAATTAAGTCTATTCTATATGGATTTGTTTGACTTCTGTGTCTCCTGGGTAATAATAAGCTTCATAGACGAAAAGAATCTCCTTTATCATGTTCTTTAATGTCTTGTTTGCAGTCAACAAGTATTAAATGAATAAATCAATGCAAAAATTGATTTAAGTGCATTTAAAAATAATATTAACAATGACAATATGTAATGTTAATTAACACAAATATCATCTGGGAAGCTTCAAGAGTTATATAAAATTGGTAGTTTGTGGCCAGTCCACCTAAAGCCCTCCCCAAGACTTTGGCAAACTTCTGAACAATTTGTGTTCTCTAGTCGTCTTCTACCTCAAGTGCCCTGCCTCGTTACAGACTAAGACAATTGCTACTTCAGCCCAACATGAAACTTGTCCCTGCTTTAGCTTTCATAACCAGAGCGTCCTCACATCTTGCACTTACGAGTTTACTAAACATTATCGACGTTCATGGGTGGTGGCTGAAGGTCAAAGGAAGGGAGTCATTTCAAAGAAGCATTCCTTCCCATTTGCTAGCCACTCTCCCCTCTCCCCCTCACCTCTTCCCACTCTTCCTCTCTCTTGCATTGCCCCCTAAAACTCTGTATTCTTCCCTTGCATTACAGACAAAAGAACCTGGACTCACTTTCCCACATTTCTTCCCTTTAACCATAAGGATATTTTCCCAAAGGGATTTCTCTTCCTAAAAATAATCCTGGTGCTAACTAATTCTTTTCTAGTGCCAATTCTTATAAAAATGTTTTAATCTTGTGACATATACTTAAATATTAATATGATTCATACAATATAAATTATTTTTAAGGTTTTACTCAAGTTCATAACAACTTTTTATCATTAAGTATTTTCTCGAATGACCAATATTAAAAATTTACAACCACCATTATGCAGGTACCTCTGTGGTGCTCAATTGGGCATTTAGCCAGTATTTCCAGTTCCTTCAGAGCCCATGTAAGGATTGCTTATCTGGGCCCCCTTGTGGGTGGGTGATGCCATATGACTAGTTTTGGTGAATAAGTTATGCGTACAAGTGATGACTATCACTTCTGAGCCACATATTGATTGCCAGAGGGAAACCCTCTGAAATTCTGCTCTTCTTCTGCTTGAGTGATCAGAAATGATGGTAGCTCCATCAGCCTGGATGCCAGAGTGACCACGATTATCATCAGCCTTCATTGATTTACAAGATTTCATACTACATGCATGTGTAGTATGACCTAGAAATAAAGCTGCTGACATATTGGAGTTATTTGTTATTGCCACGTAGCCTAACCTATCCTGACTAATACAGGATTTATAGCATCTTCTGACGTGAGAAGAAGCTTCTTATATTTGAAAAGGCGGTGAACCATTTTCTAAGTAACCAATAGCCATCATGAACTCTGAAATCCTAAGATCCAGAGAATATCCAGCCTCCTTGGACCTACATTAGTTCCACTCTACAAATGCTACTGGAGACTCTTCAAGAGCATGGGAGGTCTTATACTCTGCTAAGGTCCTCCACACTCCTAGTGACTAGTATATAAACATGTCCTAAAATTTTAATTGACTTATTTATAACTTGTTTCCTTCCATAAATGTTTTGAAGTATTATACATAATAACCAAAATCATTGACAAAAAAATGAAGAAAGGCTCAGCAGCTAGGGTACCAGCCACATACACTGAGCTAGAGGGTTTGAACCCAGCGTGAGCCTGCTAAACAACAATAACAAATATAACAAGAACAAAAAAAAAAAATAGCCAAGCATTGTGGTGGGCACCTGTAGTCCCAGACACTTGGGAGACTGAGGCAAGAGAATCACTTAAGCCCAAGAGTTTGAGGTTGCTGTGAGCTGTGAGCTGTGACACCACAGCACTCTACCAAAGGCAACATCGTGACACTCTGTCTCAAAAAAAAAAGTAAAGAAAATAAAAACACAAAATTAAGATTATAGGGGAGAAAGGACCCTACAAATTTATTGATATATGTGAATTCACAAGCCTTAAACTTAACATAGTAATTCTAATTTGTCTGCCATTATATAAAAAGAGAAATGGGACAAAGTGCATTCACTTTTCTTATTGAAAACTCAGGAGTGTGTCAGGCTTTTGGAAGGAGGGGCATGAGATTGTGGAAGTTTAAGAAATTAAAAAAAGAAATAAGATTAAGGAAAAAGAGAGTTCTACTTATATTTTTTGCCCCATAGAATGAAAAATATGCAAGATGCTCAGATTATACTAGGCTGTTAGACTTA
This sequence comes from Galagoides demidoff, assembly GCA_963574575.1. NCBI lineage: Eukaryota > Metazoa > Chordata > Mammalia > Primates > Galagidae > Galagoides > Galagoides demidoff. The sequence goes on from CAUYQV010178070.1 coordinate 11,424, forward strand.
AATGCTGGGTCCTTTGAGAAAACCAGCACTAGCCTCTGACCATTATAAAATATTTTCAATATGAATTAATGTGTTATTGTTATATGTCAAATTGGTTTTCATTCTTCTTTTGCCTTTTCTAATACAAAACTAGCAAAGCAAACTAGAAAACCTTTATGTTAATGGCAGCTAAGCATTAAAAAAATAAATAAATAAAGCTCTGATCACAGGGGATTGTTATTTTCCTGGCACAAACTGCAATGAGAATCGCTATAAAACTGCAGTGCAGAGCTGGTCACTAGTGTGTGTCTGTGTGTGTATATGTTCATGTATTATTCCGCATTTCTGTGAAGCTATTCAGCTACACATGATATCAGAAGATAATTTAAACGCAATTTTTAAGTCATAGTTGCACTCTTTTGAACAACATAGAAGTCACAAACACTTTAAGAGAAATGAAAATGTAAGAGAAAAATTAAAATCTTGTAAAGGAATGAGCAAAATATATTAGATAGGATAAAATTAACTGCTAAAATAGCACAGAAAAGAGAAGAGAGGACAGAGAAAACAAAACCAAAACCACTAAAATTCATATGATCACAACAAATATCTCTGAGTGCTTCTGTATGCCAGGCAGTGTTCTGGGCTCAGCAGATACTGCAGTGGATAAAAAAGACAAAACTCCCTGCCATCCTGGAATGAGGGAGATAAGGAGAGAAACAGATAATAAACAAATAAATAAATTATATGATATATTAGAAACAAAAGAGGATGGGGAGTTGAGGGGGGATTGTCCTCAGCATCTAGAACAGTTCCTGGCACTTTGAAAGCCTCCCCACACATGTGTTTGAAAAGGCTCATAGGTGAGGGTCTTCCTTTCAAGCCCTTGTTTAACATCTGGAATTTTGGAGACCTACCGCCTCCTTACTATTTCGGTTAGCTCCGCTTGGTTAACAAAGCATGAAAAAAAGACAACAAGGCAAACTTAGAACAAATTTGTATTTATTTGATCAGTTTCCTGGAAGTGAGGACCTAAACCAGTTGTTACTTAGTAGCAAAGAATTTGTTTTGTTTTTCTCTTTTTTAAATCATAGAGAACAGAGTGTTTCTGTTCCCTTTTCCTTGCTGGCATCCTTTTACCCATCTTCTCGTGCCTCGATTTCCCCAAAGAAGTTTAGGGCTTTTGGCAATTTCACAATACTGGGTAGATTTTTAAAAAAGAAATTCAGGGCCTCATAAGAGAGATAAGCAGTGATTAATAAAATAGAAATCAAGACTGGTGAAATAAAAATAATAGACTATACATTTTAACAAACACTGCTGAAAGATAGTTAAGAATCTATACATAAGTGGAAAGATGCATAAAAATACTCAAAGAGGCTTACAGATTTAATGTAATGCCTATTGAAATTCCAACAGCCTTTTTTTTTTTAGAGAAATGAAAAAAGTAACCCTCAGATTAATTTGGAATTGTTAAGAACCCTGACATACCCAATACAGTCTTGAGAGAGAACAATAAAGTTGGATGACTCACACTTTCTGACTTCTATAGTTACTACAAAGCTATGATAGTTAAAAAAGTATGGTACTGGCATTACAACAGACATATAGACCAATGGAATGGAATAGAGAGCCAAAATAAACACTCACATGTGTTATCAATTAATTTTTGACATGGGTATCAAGACCATTTAATGGGAAAAGGATAGTCTTTCAACAAAGGGTTCTGGGAAAACTGGATGCATGAAAAATGTGGATCTATGTGTATATCCACCACACATAAAAATTAACTCAAATATAGCAAATGCCTAAACTGAATAGCTAAAGCTATAAAACTCTTATGAAAAATTAGAGGAATATTTTCATAACATTGGATTTGGTAACAACTTCATGGATTTGACCCCAACAATACAAGTAAAAAAGAATAAATAGATAATTTAGATTTTATCACAAATAAGAACTTTTATGCATCAAAGAATACTATCAAGAAAGTGAAAAGAAAGTGTACTGAGAAAAAATATTTATAAATTATATATCTAGTAAGGGACGAATATATAGAATACCTAAAGAACTCCTACAACTGACAATAAAAAAGTAAACTAACAAATTAAAAAGTGATTGAAGGGCTTGAATAGAAATTTCCTTAAAGAAGATACACAAATGTCCAATAAGCACATGAAAAGATGCCTATCATCATTAATCATTAGGGAAATTCAAATCAAAACCACTGATCAAAATCACACACCTATCATAAAAAAAGAGAAAAAAAGGAAAAATGATAATACTAGCTAGCAAGGACGTAGAGAAATTGGAACTCTGTTAACCGCTGCTGAGGTTGTAAAATGGTGCAGCCGCTATGCAAAACCATTTGGAAATTTCTTAAATGGTAAAAATAGAACTACATATGACCTACCAATTCCACTTCCAGGTACATATTCAAAAGAATTGAAAGCAGGGTCTCAAACAGATTTGTACACTGATGTTCATAGCATTATTCACAAAAGCCAAAATTTGGAAAGAATATAAATACCCATCAGTAGATAAAGGGAGAAACAATATGTAATGTATACACACAATAGGATAGTCAGTTACAAAAAGGAATGAAGATTTGGTATATACTATGATGTGGATGGCCCTTGAAGACATTATGCATAATGAGGTAAGTCAGACACAGATAAACCAGTATTAACTGATTGTATTATACACCTATGATGTACTTAAAATAGAAAAATTCATAGAGACAGAAAATAGTCTGGCAGGAGCTGGGAGGCAGAAGGAAAGAAGGAGTTATTTTTTTGGTAGGCATTTTTTGGCAGATGAAAAATTTGGGGTATAGATAATGGTGATGCCACTAAATTATATGTTTAAAATTAGTTAAAATAATATTATGTTATATTTAGTATATTTTTCTTCAACAAAAAAGTTAAAGGAATTTCTTTCCTACGTGGCTTTTTTATGAATTTGCCCAAATGAGGAAATATAAGATACAGCATTTGTTTTTGAAAAAAGTTTCATGTGAATTATAGTGAAATACATTTGGGGAAAAGTTGATCATCTATATAACAAAGCTATAGATCAGTGTGTTAACTTGGGACTTTAACCTATGAAAGGTGTTCAATCCCTCCCAAATTAAAACTATAATGAGAGACCATTATTAGCTAACATTGACAAATACCAAAATTAATATAACACACTGTGTTGTTAGGCTGTGGAAAAATAAGCAAGCTCATAAGTCATATGATATTTGTAATATAAATAGTTATAAGTTCTGCAGAGGCAATGTATACCAAAGTACAAATGAGTATTCCCTTTTATTCCCTTTGTTTAAACAATTTCATTCTAGGAATTTATGTTACAAAGATATTTGCGTATCTGCAAAGTACTATACTATACCCACAAAATTACTCACTGCTTTATGGTTTGCAATAGCAAATGTTGGAGAAAATTCTAAATTTCTACAAGTAAGGACGAAGAAATTTTAGAATATCTAAGTAATGGTATACTATGTAGCTGAAACAAAAGAAAAAGACATTCCATTTTTGATAATTAAAGATTAATTTATAACAGACCAACCCTTCCCCACTAAGAACGACCATAATAGCTAGATTAAAAAGAAATGTGTAGGCAACAAAGAGCTACCAAAGTAGCCAGGACTTGAACGGCTTGGAAGAAGAGGGGAAACTGAGATAACTCCTCATCTGCCACTTGCAAGAGGTACGAACAAAGAGACTGAGAAAATGAGCAAAGAGCAAACTACTAAGACACAGAGAAACTGAGGACAGCTTTCAGCTATTTCAAAATCTAGTGAGAGAAAAAAAGAAACTGGTGTTCAGAGATCTTAACAGATCCAGGAGTTGAGGAGCTAAGAGGAAGGAAGTAGAAGTAAGTGAGTCTCACAGTGTGTGACTTTTCTGAGGGAAGTATCTGCTAATTCCTAATTTGCTTTGACCAACAGAAGCTTAGCAGAATGTGGTAATTAAGAAGTTTAGGGCTTTTGGCAATTTCACAACACTGGGGAGATTTTTAAAAATGAAATGCAGGGCCTCATAAGAGAGATAAGCAGTGATTAATAAAATAGAAATCAAGACCGGTGAAATAAAAATAATAGACTATACATTTTTAAAAAATTAAAAATCTAGACTATAAAAATAAAGTTTTCAAAATAAGGAACTCACTAGGTATATTAAATATTAAATTTGAGTCAGATACATTGGTTCATTCCTATAATCCTAGCACTTTGGGAGGGAGGCAAAGGCAGGAGAATTGCCTGAGCTCAGAAGTTCAAGACCAACCTGGGCAACATAGCAAGACCCTGTCTCTAAAAAAGTTTTTTTAACAAATAAATATTAAATTTGATACCACTGTACAAAGAATCAGTAATTTGGATGATAGGCAAGTAGAAAATACTCATAATTAAGAACTAAAGGGAAAATCTTTGAAAATTACAGAAGTCATACACACCTATGTGAGTTTTCTTTATTCTGGAATATTGGCTGTTCAAAATATGGACACTATAGTGACACTATAGTACTTTCCAGTAATTCAAGTGACTGTTCATTTTATTTGTTTGGATTTTATCTAGCTTTTCTAATTGCCATTATTGGGATTCATGGTCTACAGCTAGACAATTCTTCATTATTAGAAGTGGAATACCAGGCTGGGTGTGGAGGCTCATACCTGTACTCCTAGCACTCTGAGAGCCCAAGGCAGGTGAATTGCTTCAGCTCAGAAGTTCATGACCAACCTGAGCAAGAATAAGATCCCGTCTCTTCTAAAAATAGATACATGTGAATCTCTCTAATTATAGAATATAAATGTCTTAACATAATAACTAAGAAAAAGACATGAAGGCTATGTTAACCAGTTGGATGAAAGTATTTCAAATTGTACACAGAAACAATACACTGTACCCCATGATAGTATTAATGTACACTGCTATGATTTAATAAAAAATAAATAAATAATAATAGAAGCGTTAGCCAGGTGTCATGGTGGATGCCTTTAGTCCCAGCTAATTGGGAAGTGGAGGCAAGAGGGTCACTTGAGTCCATGAGTTTGAGGTTGCCGCAAGCTATGATGCCATAGCACTTCAGAGTGACAGAGACAGACTCTATCAAAAAAAAAAAAAAAAAAACAAGTGTTCCATTTGAGTTTTTGGTTTTGGTTTGTGTTAGCTCCACATAGTAGTCTATTACTTGAATGTATGAGAATGTCTTTATCCAGTTATTATCTATAGAATACTAGTGAAAATGAAAATATCTAGCATATCTAACTGGAATCATAGGAGAAGACATAGTAAACAGGTATTCAATATTCAAAAAAAGGGAATAGCTGATAATTTCCCAAAACTTATGAAAGATCTTATATCATTATAAACCCCAGGCAGGACAAATATAAATGAATGTAAGTAAAACCATACCTATCACATCATGGTAAAACAACTAAAAATGGAATACAAAGAAATAATTTTTTCAACTGCCAAAGGAAAAGGATATATAACCTGTGAAAAAACAAAATAAAACTGACAAGTGACTTTTGAAAAGAAAGTGAAAGATAAAAACAATAGGTGACTTTCAGTGCTGAAAGAAAATAGCCATTAATCTAGAATTCTTTAGCTAGAAAAGTTGTTTTTCAGAAATAAAGGTAAAATAAAGACAATAAAAAGATTTTCCTCAAAAAATTATCCCCCAAAATTCCCATAGAAAGGAGATATCAATCATAGTTTTAGGCAGAAAGACTATAATCCCAGTCCCTCCCCCCCCAAAAAAAAATATATATATGCAGGAAGAAACAAAGAGCAATGGAAAAAGTAAATGTATAGCTAAATATAAATAAAAATAGCATAAAACAGTAATAATTTTGCATGAGTTTAATATGTATGTATAATTAAAATATGTGACAAAAAGGTTGGGGATGGGTAAATCTCATCAAGGTGTTTTAAAATCCTTATGTTGTCTGGGAAGTTGTAAAAGTACTAATTTACAAATTGGTTGATCACTGATAAATCAAGATCACATATGGCAATTGCTAGGATAATTACTAAAACATGAGTAAAACAATGCATAAAAATATATTGGGAAGAGAAAAGTGGAATAATAAAAGTCACTGGATAATCAAGAAATAGGAAGAGAAAAAGAGAACTATTGAAAAGATGGAACATACAGAAAACAAATAGTAGTATAGACAGCTTAAAGATATTAATAATAATGTATATTAAAAACAAACTAAAAATTCCAACTCAAAGTAAAAGATTTTAATACTAAATAATAAGAATGAAACCCAACTATATGTTACATAATTGAGACACATTTCAAATACATAGAATGTTTGAGAATAAAAAGATGAAAAATGATATGCTATGCAAACATCATCCAAAATGATTTAAAAGCCAGCGTAGCCAAACTCACATCAGATTAGTAGAATTTAATACAAAAAGGTATTACCAAAGATAATAAGGAATGTTCTTTAATGACAAAAGTGCTAGTTCATAAGAAGATTTGAAAACCATAAGATAAGCTTTAAATATATATAAAGCAAAACTCAATAGAACTAATGAAAGCAAGAAACACACAGTTTTGGATTTTAGATAGAGATTATTTATTTATTTATTTATTTATTTATTTATTTATTTTTGCAGGTTTTTTTTTTTGGCTGGGTTGGGTTTGAACTCACCAACTCCAGTATATGGGACTGGCATCCTATTCCTTAAGCCACAAGCACTGCCCTTTAGATAGAGATTCTTAACATATCTCTGTCAGTAAGTGATAAAAGAAAATCAAACAAAAGATGAGTAAGATATAGAAAATTTGAACAAAGTGGTTAATAAATTTAATATAATAACATATATACAAAAGTATAAAATATGTATTATTTTCAAAGTGTGCTTAGAGCAGCTATTAAATTGACCCTATGATGTACCATAATCAAACAGACCATGTTCTCTGACCACAATGGAACCAAAAAGAGCTATAAAATTTTCCAATGTACAAAAGATAAAACATACTCTTTTATACAATACAGAATTAAATCTCAATATAAATTCAAAAACTTAGAGAACTAAAAATAGACCTGCCATTTGATCCTACAATTCCTCTACTAGGTATATATCCAGAAGACACACATTATAACAAAGCCACATTATAACAAAGATATTTGTACCAGAATGTTTATTGCAGCCCAATTCATAATTGCTAGGTCATGGAAGAAACCCAAGTGCCCATCGACCCATGAATGGATCAATAAATTGTGGTATACGTATACCATGGAATATTATGCAGCCTTAAAGAAAGATGGAGACTTTACCTCTTTCATGTTTACATGGATGGAGCTGGAACATTTTCTTCTTAGCAAAGTATCTCAAGAATGGAAGAAAAAGTATCCAGTGTACTCAGTCCTACTATGAAACTAATTTATAGCTTTCAGATGAAAGCTATAACCCAATTATAGCCAAAGAATATGGGGAAAGGGAAGAGGGAGGGGATGAGGGAGAATGGGTGGTGGGACCACACCTACGGTGCATCTTACAAGGGTACATGTGAAACTTACTAAATGTAGAATATAAATGTCATAACATAATAACTAAGAAAATGCCATGAAGGCTATGTTAACCAGTTTGATGAAAATATTTCAAATTATATATATAACCAGCACATTGTACCCCATGACTGCATCAATGTATACAGCAATGATTTAATAAAAAGAAAGAAAGAAAGAAATTTAAAAGTACTTATTATAGGCTGAAATGATAATAAACATATAACATATCAAATTTGGGGGAATGCATGTATAATCACTAATAAGAAGAAATATGCAGCCTTAAACACATGTTTTAAAAAATAAAAGAGACTGAAAGTCAATAGATAGAATATTAATCTCAAGAAATTATAGGACAACAGCAAATAAAACTAAAGGAAGAAATAAGGAATAACAATAGGAACAAATATTAATAAAATGAAAAAAATAGAGAAAATCCAGAAGGCCAAACCTTGTATTAAAAAGTCTACTAAAATGGATAAGCCCCTAATTCATTGACTTTTTTAAAAAGAAAAAGACATAAATTACCAATACTTAAAGAAAAAAGATATCACAGATTCATTAGACTTTAATAAATAATAAGATGATATTATGAAAAAATTGATGTCAATAAATTAGAATGGTTTAGGTAAAATGACAAATTGCTAGAAAAAGACAAAAGTTACTAAAATTGAGCCCAAAAGAAATGAAAAGCCTAAAAAAATCTATATCAATGACAGAAATTGAAACCATGAAAAATAATTATCTTATATGAAATGTCCAAATCAATAAAGATTTTTGATAAATTCTATCAAATATTTAAGGGAGAAAGAATATCAGTGTATTACAAACAATTCCAGAAAATAGCAAAAAGGAAAACACTTTCCAAATGATTTTAAAGGCCAACATAATCTTGATTCCAAACCCTGATTTTATAAGAAAGAAAAAAAGTATAACATTTTTTACAAATATAGATATAATAATTGTGATAAATAATAGCAATTGAATCCAGCAACCAAGAGAATTTTCATTGCCAGAAAGTTAAACATCCAAAAAGTAATTAAAGTGTATTGCAGCTCAATTCATAATAACCAAGACATGAAAACAGCTCAAGTACCCATTGACCCATGAATGGATTAACAAATTGTGGTATATGTACACCACATGGAATTCTATGCAGCCATAAAAAAAGATGGAGACTTCACATCTTTTATGTTTACCTGGATGGAGTGGGAACATATTCTTCTTAGTAAAGTATCTCAAGAATGGAAAAAAAAGTATCCAATGTACTCGATACTACTATGAAATCAATATATAATCACCTACACACTCATATGAATGGCAAAACATAACTATAGTCCAGAAAGTAGAAGAGGAGAGAGAGGGGAGGGGATGGAGATATGAGAGGGAGGAGGGTATTTGGGCGGACCTCACCTAATGTGCATGATGCAATGGTACATTTCATTAATAAATGAGTATAATTGTGATGGATATGTTACTTAGTTCAATGTAAGCATTTCACATATCAAAGCAGTACCCTGAACCCCATAATGCATCAATGTACAAAGTTATGATTTAATAAAAAATTAATTAGAAACAAATCTAATAAATATAAAAACAAAAAGTAATTAAAGTAATTCATTTTATATAATAAAATAGAAAATCCCATGATCATCTCAATACATTAAAAATTTTAGAAATCTAGAAATAGAAGAGAACTTTATTGATATGAAACTTTTTATTAAGAAATCTACAGAAAAATACGATAAGATTATACATAATAATGAAATAGTAAAAGCTTTCCCCTAGATGCTAGAAACAAGGCATGATGCCTCTCCTATCACCACTTATTTCTATTTAGCATCATTCTAGAGGTCCTAGCCAGTATAATAATGCAAGGAAAAGAATTATTGGAAAAGAAGGATTGAAAAAGAAAGGAATAAATAATAACATTATACACAGATATTATATTGTGTATATGCAGGAAATTTTAGAAATGTAAGAAACTGGAAAGGATATGGAGACAAATGATTAGAATTAATGAGTGAAATCAGCTAGGTTACTGATTATAAGATTAGTATCAAAAATCAATCATTTGTGTCTAAATAATATATAGTCTAATGAGAACTACATGAGTTTATTGGGAGACATTTCTGAAAACCTTAATAAATGAAAGAATAAAATATTTATCAGTCTAGAGGTTCAATACTGTTGACATATCATTTCTTCCCAAAATGATTGATTGATACAATCCTAGAAAATACCCAAGCAGGGTTTTTATTTGTGTGTTTGTGAGGTTCCCACAGAAATGGAATGACCAAGAATAGCAAAGATAACTTTCAGAACGGAGTACATATATTTCTTGATGTCATGACTTATTATAGACATGCACCAATTAAGGCTGTATGGTATTTAGTGCAAGGATTAGCAGATTAAAAAGTGGAACTGAAAAGAGAATCCAGAAACATATCTAACCTTACACAAACACGCAACATTTTGGCAAAGGTGAGATGGCAGTACAGTATGGAAAGGATGGTCTGCAAATCAGTAAGAAAAAAAAACAAACAGTGCCATCAAAAAGTGGGCAAAATACCTGAACAGAAGCTTTCCAAAAGAAGATAGATAAATGGGCAACAAACATGAAAAAATGCTCAACATTGTTAATCATCAGAGAAACACAAGTTAAAAGCATAACGAGATATCACCTTATTCCTCTTAGAATGGCTTTTTAACAAAAGATATATAATATATAATATTATAATAGATGCTAGTATGACAAAGAAGGGAACACTTCACTGTTGGTGGGATTGCAAATTAATATAACCTCTATGGAAAAAAATATGGAGATACCTCAAAGAAGTAAAAAGTAGGCCTACCGTTTGATCCAGCAATCCCACTACTAGAAATTGCCCAAAGGAAAAAAAAGTCATTTTATCAAAAAAAAAAAAAAAAACCCTGCCTTTTGCAATAATTTGGATGAAACTTGGAGACCATTATTCTAAGTGAAGTATCTAAAGAATGGAAAACACCACATGTACTCATTATTAAAATTAAACTAACTGAAGAGCACACATGTGCTTAGAGGGAAATAAAACTTAACAAGCAAGTTGGGAAGAGGGAGTAGGAGAGGATGGGCCAAAACCTACCTAACTGGTACAATGAATACTATTTGGGTGACTGACACACTTAGAAACATGATTCCAACATTATAAAAGTGATTCATGTAACCAAAAAAAATTGTAACCCCATATTATTTTGAAATAAAAACAAAAAAGTCAGGACACAGTGGCTCATACCTCTGATCCTAGCACTCTGGAAGGTCAAGAAGGAAAGATCCCTTGAGCTCAGGAGTTGGAGACAAGTCTGAGTAAGAGCAAGACCCTTTCTCTACTAAAAATAGAAAAACTGTCTGGGCATCGTGATAGGCACCTATAGTCCCAGCTATTCAGGAGGCTGAGGCAAGGTTGCTGTTAGCTGTGACACCACAGAACTCTACCGAGGGTAACATAGTGAGACTTTGGTTCAAATATAAATAAATAAATAAACAAAGTAAATAAAATAACAAATTTTTATTTTTTTATTTTTTGAGACAGAGTCTCACTATGTCACCCTCGGTAGAGTTCTGTGGCATCACAGCTAACAGCAACATAAAACTCTTGGGCTTAAGCAATTCTCTTGCCTCAGCCTCCCAAGTAGCTAGGACTACAGACACCCGCCACAGTGCCTGGCTATTTTTTTTTTTTTTTTAGTTGCAGTTGTCATTGTTGTTTAGCAGGCCCAGGTCAGCCTTGAACCCAACAGCCTCAGTGTATGTGACCAGCACCTTACTGAGTTACAAGCACCAAGCCTAAATTAACAAATATGTTAAAAAAAAAAAAAAAAGAAAGGATGGTCTTTTCAATAAATGGTACTGAGTAATTGTATATCCATGTAGAAAAATAAAATTTTTATTCCTACCTCATCCAACATACAAAAATCAATTAAGGGGAATTCTTGCTATAAATGTTAAAGATAAAACAATACAGTTTCTGGAAAACAGCATGAAAATTTCTTCACCCGCTTAGGGTAGACAAAGAAATATTAACCATGATGGAAAAGATTGAAAAATTGGAGTAGTTAAAATATTACAACCTTTTATCCTAAAAATACACCACTAAGAGAGTGAAAAATAAATAAATAAAAAGCAGGCCACAGCCAGGGAGAAGACATTTGCAATATACATGGCTGACAAAGGACTCATTAAATATCTACGAATAAATCCAATAAATACATTTTTTCAAAAACAGAGATAACTGAACAAAAAGTAGGCAAAGGTCCCACATGGGAAGTTCACAAAAGTATTCAAATGACCAGTAAACATGTGAAAGAAACCTCTACATCTTTTTCATCAAGGAAATGCAAATTAAACAAGGAGATGTAAGCAAACAATGAGTCTACAATGACTCAAAAACACTGATAGGAAGTGACAACCAATTTAGGCAAGGATGTCTTACAAATGGAACTCTCATAAACTACTGGGGGGAGAGAAAATTGTTTCAATCACAATTAGAAAACTGTATGGCACTATTTGCTAACATTGAATATATAGAGATGAAATGACAACATGGATGGAACCGGCAGGCATTATGTTAAGTGAAATAAGTCAAGCATGGAACGACAAATATCGCATCTTCTCCTTCACATATGGGAGCTAACAAGGAGGATCTCACAAAGGTAGAAACAGCTTGGTGGTTACCAGAGGCCAGGAAGGGGCAAAGGGAGAACTCAAAGAGAAGTTGGTTATTGGGTACAAATATACAGTTTGATAGAAGAAATAAGACCTGATGTTTACTAGAGCAGCAGGGTGACTATAGTTTGCGATAATCTATTGTATATTTCAAAATAGCTGGAAGAGAATAATGCAACATTTGTAGCATAAAAAAGAGATAAATACTTGAGGTGATGGAAATCCTAATTATCGGTATTTGATCTGATCTTTACAAGTTATAGGAATGAATTAAGTTATCACATGTACCCCCAAATATGTATATCTATCAAGTATCAGTAAATAAAATTAAAAGTAACAAGTCCTCCAGGTGATTCCGATGCATACCAATGTTTGAAAGTCACTAGTCTGAGTTCTTCTAACACACAAGCACTAGTTGTAATCATTGTAATAAACTGTAGTGCTTGAGCCATCATGACTTCTCACAGCTTTATACCTCATCTTCTCTTTCCTCTAATTGGATCCTTCACTCCTATCTTCCTCCACATGACTAACTACTGTTTATAATTTAGGATACAGGTAAACATCATCTCCCCTAACACCAAGGCCTGACTTTGATTCTAGTCATAAGTCTCCATGCATACTTTTACCATAGCAGATATATTTACCACATTCCCTTGGCACCCTCCCCGGTTTCTGGGGATCCTCCCCAGAAAAGATCTATATCTTATTTTACTTTATTCTCAGAAAATAATAGTTGTGCAATGAACATTTTTTAAAAGAACAAAATAATCTTACACCCAACAATATACAATGTTGAGTGAAGAAACCACACTCAAAAGAGTAGCACCCAATGAATAGTTTCATTTATTTAAAATCCAATAATGGGCATGGTCAATTGTTGGTGATTGTGGTTGAGTGTAAAAATGACAGCAATATTTCGAAGCCACTTGCATTAAGAGGCAGTGTCTCATCCCTTGAAACTAGACTGGCCTTGATTTAGGAATGGGTTGGAATTTTCTGGTCCTTGGTTTCCCCAGAACCAAGAATGGATTCTGGTACCAAGTCAGTAAGGATCGAACACAGATCACTCAGGCAGTTCACACCAGCACTCTTTATTGTATAGGCAGAAAGACAAAGCAAACAGGGATAGGTCTCACCAGTGAAAAAGACTCCAAGGCCGTAAGGGTCTTGTCTCTACTCTTCTGTCTACAGCTCATGAATATGCTAAGCAGTAGGAGGAATAGTCTTTCTTTTTCTCAGAAAGAGGTGGGGATTTCTTAGAACTCAGGGCCCTCCCCATTTCTGGCCTTATAGAGTTACTCCAGGGGTTGCCGTAACAACTGTAAATTGTTCCACTGCTGGGAGTGTGTGTGATTTTTATTATGCTAATGAGGCTAAGTGGGACAAAAGGTCACCCTGGCCTGTGAGGACCTGGCTCTGTGTATGCTCCAAACCTGGGAACGTCCCTGACCTCAGGTTTCCTGCTGTTGTGGGTTAAATGCTGAGTGTTCTTAGATGTTCCTTGCCCTCCTCAAGCTTGCGCCCCTTCTGTGGCGAAGGTATTAAATAGTTCAGCCTGCACCCAGGCTGTGGGCCTGCACCTGCTGTCTGTCCCAAAGAGATTTGTGACTTGTTTTGACAAGTAGAATATGGCAGAGCAATGGTGCAGTCCTGAGCAGAGGCCCCAGGAAGCCTTGCAGCTTCTACTCTTGCTGCAGTTACAATGCTGCCACTCTGAATAAGCCACCCCTACCCTCTGAAATCCAGCAGCCACCTGCAGGTGCATGCATGAGCCCCCGCTGAGATTAGCTGAGTCTGGTCCAGATCCATAGAACTGCCCAGCTGAGTTGAGCCCAAATTGCCAATCCACAGATTTGCAAATGACTGTTGTTCTAAGCCACAAAATTTTGGAGCCTGTTGTTGGGTGGCAAATCTAACTGACAGGGTGGTGGAGGGAATAGTAGTGATTGGGAGCTCTGCTGACAGGGGCTTCCGGGGTATCTGTAATAAATGTGTTTCCTGATCCAAGTGCTGAGGAAACACATGCATTCATATTGTTAAGATTCATCAAGCTGTGTAATTATGATATTTGTGGGTTTTCATATATATATATATATGTGTACATATATATATATATATATATATATACATTTTTTTTTAATTTAAGAAGTAAAATTAAAACCAAATCTTTATGTACTGAGATGGAATGATCTCCAGATCGATTTTTAAGGGAGAAAAGGAGAGCTTAGAAGAGGGTTTGTGGTACCTACCATTTGTGTTAAAACAACAACAACAAAAACAAAAACACCAGAGGCAGTGGCTCACCCCTATAATCCTAGCACCCGGGAGGCAGAAGGATCCCTTAAGCTCCAGGCATTCAAGACCGGCCTGAGCAAGAGCAAGACACACAGACACCCCCATCTCTACTAAAAATACAAAAATTAGCTGGGCTTGGTGGTAGGCACCTGTAGTCCCAGCTACTCAGGAGGCTGAAGGCGGAGGATCACCTGAACCCAGGAGTCTGAGGATGCTGAGAGCTAGGCTGACCTCACGGCACTCTAGCCTGACTCTGTCTAAAGAGGAAAAGAAAACAAAACAAAACCAGAAAGAATACGTGTGGGTGTGTTTGTGCGTGTGTTTCGTGTTTCTGTGTTTGTATGCTCATCGGGCACATCTTTCTGCATACAAGAGAAAATAGCAAGGCAGCCTCTAGGAGACAAATGGGCTATACCTCAGGAAGGAATGGGAACAGACAGACAATTTTTACTGCTGACCGTTTTATACTCTTTGAATTTCAAACCACATGAGTTTCTTTTAAAAATTTAATACTAAGATTATAATTTTAAGAGACCATTCTCTGAGGTACTCTCTTGTAAAGGACCACATAAACATTTGGAGGAAGCAAATGTCAAGAGAAATAAATATCCAGCTAAATGAGGACAAGAGGGAGGATTTGGTATAGGAAATGAAATATTATATTGTTTCCACGGTTGTAACCTATCACCCAAATTTGCATCACGAGGAACCAGTCATGACACTTTAATTGTTTTATATGGGAGTTATACTGGCTTATCATCAATTTAGTGAGAGGAAAATGCAAGAAGTTTTAGTCCAGAGAATTGAAAAAATGGTAAAAAAAAAAAGAGAGAGAGAGAGAGAGAGGTAAGTGAAGTATTATATGTTCAAAGGCATATTCTAATTGGTCCTTATTCATAAGATTATGAATCACAATATAATTGAAATCCTTAAGGATTAGTGGAAAAGTCACCAATTTTTTTCAAGGTAATTAAGAAAATGTTATCTTCTCTAAGAAAAACAAAACCATTTGCTTCCATGGTTAATTCTGGAAGGAAGATTCTGTTTGCTGAGAGGCCAAGAGATGCCATTTTTGTTTCCTTGAGCTTATCTTCTCTTTCACTACTTTTCTTTTAAAAAAAGAAAAAATGATCACCTGCCTCCTGCCATGTCACTGTGCCGCAGCCCTTGTTGGGATTTCTACGTCCTTGATACCTGAACTGTTTCCAGGGGCGGAGACTCCAACTTCTTGCTGCTTTTTAGATACCTTGACCTTTTCCTTACCCAGAAGAAAGTATCAAGAACAAGAGAATTTCAGACCTTTAAGCTCTCTTTACTGAAGCAACGCACACCTCTTTCCTAGATACTCAGCACCAGAAAGTCTTCAGGTGAATCTCTGAGTGTATTCCCTAGATCAGTCTAGTAACATTAGAGATCAAACAGAGTAACCTCAAAATCCAATGTAAAAATCACTGAATTCACATAGTAAAAATTAAATACACATGCTTACTTCTTGAGGAGTTTTATGACTTAATTTGTAAGTTAATTATTATAAAAAATTAATATAGGTCAAAAATTAAGTTGTTTTAAAGAGAAAAAGCAGGGGTTGTTTAAATGTAAATTAAACTGCTTACGACTTGTAATAGTGTAATCTTAGCCTATGTTGTGGCAACAAACAAACCCCAAATGTTTCATTGGATTATGACACATTGCAGTGAAAAATTTATTTATCATTCATGAGAAGTTTACCATAGATTGGGCAGCTGTCCTGTGTGTCTCTCTTTCAAGTATGGCTCGGGGCCCCTGGCTCTTACCATACCAAAGCTTTATCACCAGAAACAGAGTCACCATGGAGAAAGCATATTGGTCCTTAACTACCTTAGCTTGGAAGTGACACAGATAGATCACTGCTGCCAGAACTAGTCACACAGCCCCAATCTAATTGCAGAGAAGCTGGAATATATGGGGGATGGGGGGCTTGGATATCTGGGAAGCACTGAGTATGCCACATAACATAGCCTGGCAGTTTGGAAAAGCAAGAAATGCATGTATTGACTCATTTTATGTCCACAGCCACCCCTGGAGGCAAGAGCTATTAATATTCCCATTTTGCTGATATGCTAAGTGAAGCATATTGAGTTTAAGTAAGTTTCCCAATGTCACATAGCCATTGAGTGAAGCAGCTAGGATTCAAACACTGTCTGACTTCACAGCCTGAACATTTAACTCCTATACTATATTACTTTCCAGATAGAAAGAAAAGGATAGGGCTGAAAAATGGTCAACACATTGACCAATCCTCTTCTTCAATGGGTTAGAAAAACAACTTGGTAGATATGGGATTCTTTCAATCATAGAAAAGTTTCTGTGCATCTATTTTGTTTAAAATACTCAGCAAGACTCTCAAAACTGTCAGGGGAGCGGGGAGTCAGCTGTTCAATCTTGCTGTTTGCTTCATTCAGCCTTGAGGTTCCCTGAAAAGTTTCAGAGTTGAAATCGACAGTATATTTGCTTACCCTCATCCTCTTCTACAAGGTGCTACTATGTGGAACACATGCAAAGTGCTAGATTTAAAAAGTATCTGTCTGACTTAATAAGGGGTGAAAGAAATGCACATTTAAAAAACTTTGAATGTTGTTCATTTCTATTTCCTCTAGGTATTTGTGAAAAAATTGATTATAATCAGAAAGGGATAATATCATTGGATAACAAGAGGCCTCACATTTCATTCGAGAGTCACTTACTCCAGGTCCAAAACAGATAAGCAGAGCCTATATTTTTTTATTGGCTACCAAATAAAGTTGACTGGTGCTTTCAGAGTCAAAAAAAGAAAGAAAGAAAGTCTATGCAAGAAACTGAGATCCATAAGAAAAAACATCTAAACTTACTTAAATTTTGCATCATCAACTGCATATATTAAAAGAAAATGGTACTTCTACAATAAATAGCTTATGAGTCAGTGCTCACTGTGAGATTTTCTGGAACTATAAAAATTTGTGTTTTTTCCACCTAAACTGGTTTTTAAGCTTCAGAGGGAAAAAATTAAAGCTAGGGCTATAATTTATTTATTAAAATTGTATAAATGTCTAAGTTAGTTTTGATGCACCTAGCCTGGTGAATCAACAACAAAAATATTGACATGTGTAGATATTAACAGGCTATTCTATAATTGTTTTTATATTAGTTAGAATATTTACAATGTGAATTGGTTGCCAGATTCATGCCTCCTTTGGGAACAAATAGAAAACTTTGTTCTGGAGTCAACTCTGCTGGAGTCAGTGATCTTTAAGGATTCTCAAGACAAAAGTCCTTAAGGACCTAAGGGGTTTGCAACAGTTGTGTTGAGAACCAGGGACTCTGTCCATGTATTCTCATTTCTGCTTTCCTTGGTGTCCCAGAAATAGAGATAGTCATTCTTTCTATGAAGAACCCTCCTTTATGGCCCTTATGTCTTGTCCAACTGTCCCTTATGACTTAACTAAATAATTCTCCAATGTAAAACTTTCTTTGATTCTCTAAGAAATGTTTTTTCTCTAGGCTACCACTACATTTTGTATATACCCCCTTACAGCAAATGTCTTAATGGTCTTCCTGGTAGCCCGCAGGTAAGTTCACAGAAGCAGGAACCATGACTTTTATCTTTTTAAGCCCAAGACTTCTTAAATATTCAGCCCTGACCCCATAGGTGCTGCTAGTAAATATTGCTTAATAAATGAGTATGTCCAGTTTCTAGATAAAAATAAGAAAATCCATTTGAATGTGGAGAGAAAGATGCCCTCATATATTGTTTGTGGAAATGTAAATTGATTGTTGGAGCTCAGAAAATGATTCCCTGAAAAATGGCATTTTGGCTTGTTAAGTACTTTGAAAATTGAAAGCCCTCAGAAATAAACCTCAGAACCAAGGTCTCTCTCTGACCTTCCCCCACCTCTTTCTGAAAGCACTGGGAGAGATTCTAGGGAAGGTTTTTTTGTTTGTTTGTTTGTTTGTTTGTTTGGTAATCTAACTAAGAAAGCTTCTTTCCAAAAGAAATGCAATTGGTTTAAGACCCCTTCCTCAGAACTCATCAAATAACCCAGAATAACTCACCACCAGAGAAGAAACTGGGAGTTGTCATCATGCCCAAACAGACTTTCCATCTATTCCCCTGAGTGCAGCTCCAGAGCTTACGTGGACAGTTTTATGTGCCTAATAAAATAACCTTTGTTCACAGTTAAGCTCTGCCCTTTGCCTTTCCAGCATCTGCCCTGGACCTCAAAGCAACTTGTCATTTACTTACATATTCCCATCATCTCCCTTCTTTATATAGAAGGGTATATAAGTGTGTATATATAAGAAGGGTACCCCATTGGGTTATTGGATAATCATTTTATTGTAACTCCCCTGAGCACTGTATGTTATAAGAATTTTCTATGCCTTTTTCTCCTATTGATCTGCCTTTTATCAGTTCATTTTCAGCCAACCTACAGAAGGTGAAGGGGGAAACATTCTGTCTTTACCCCTTTATGGTACAACCATTATGAAAACCTGTACATAATTACCTCAAACTTCCCTTCCTCTATAGGCTCATAACAATTTAAAGGTCCAACAGCTTTAAGTTTGAATAATTTAATTTCAGACATAGAATCTAAAAGAGTTGAACTCACAGAAACAGAAAATAAAGACATGAAGCTGAGGAGCGAAGGAAATGGGGAGATGTTGATGAAAGGGTAAAAACTTTCCGTTAGAAGATGAATAAATTCTGGAGAACCAACATATAGCATGAAGATTGCAATTAATAATAATGTATCAGATGTGGGAAGTTTTCCAGGACAGTAGGCAAGGATTCTCAATACATACACACAGAGTAAACTCCAAGGTCAGACGAGTAAGTTCACAGACTCATCCTAGAAAAAGTTATGCATACCTCATTGCTGAATATCACTACAGTCACCTTTAAAGTATTCCCATTGGGAAGCTATGCATAGACGCCAGTGCCAGATCCACCCTTCAAAGCAATTTTTCTAGGACGAGTTTGCTAACTTAATTGTCAGCCCTTTTATGATGAGAGCTCTGATGGCCATTCCAGGAAGAGTTCCAAAATTGCTCTGAAGGACTAGGTGCTAGTGTTGGTGCGTAGCTTCCCAAGGGGAGTACTTTGAAGTGACTATAGTGATATTTAGCAATGAGGTATGTAACACTTTTTCTAGGATCAGTACATGAACTTAATTGTCATAATTCTGTCTGTATGTGAAGTAATAGATAAATTAATAAGCTTGATTTGGGCAATGATTTCACAATGTACATGTACTTCAAAACATTCCATTGTAAACCTTAAGCATATACAACTGTTATTTGTGAATTATATCTTAGAAATCTAGAAAACAAAGGGAATGTAGTACATTTAGAAAATAGAATGAATTCCATGCTATAAACAGCCAAATTGAGAATTCCAACCAATTATATCAAATATAATTGATAAATTATATTTATCAATTTAATATATGATAAAAATAATTTCTATGATGTAAACCACACAGTATTTGAATGTAATCAACTTCATCTTCCAGGGCAGTACAGAAGGCAATCAACTTCATCTTCCACTTCCACTTAGGTTTCACATGCAGTGTTAGTAGTTGGTAGGATTAAGTTCAAATGGAAACTGACAAAAATGCTACAAGCATGCTGGCTTACTAAAAAAAAATAGCATAACATTTGCCCAGTTAGAATATAAAACAGTAGAACGTCTTCTTCTTTAGCTATTTATCATCATTCATGAATGAGTTGTGCAGAGGACAAAGATTTGGGACAGGGATTTGGAAGCCAGACTCAGCTACAAGAGAGACCTAATTGTGTTCCCCAGAGATCCGCTGTTCTCCAGTCTTGGACCTCATGCACTGGGACCAAGTAGTAGCCTAGGCTTGCCATAGTGCCTATAACCCAAAGCAGAACCCCAGCTGTGGCCCACTACTGGGAAACAGCAAACTTATCTTAGCAAGAAGATCAGAAGAAACAGGAAACTTTCATCTGTTGCTGACATCTGGGCTTAGTGGTGCCTTCATGAGTACCTCTGATCTTCCCTGCAGCCTCTACTTAATTATGAAGGTGTAGGATGCCCATAAGACTGCACAATTAACCAGGTGAATTTAGCCCACCCCTCTTTCTTTATTATCATCACATTCCTCAGCTCGCTCTACTGGTTCCAGAGAATTACACTGGCAACCCAGAGATTTCTCTGTTTATTCCATCGATACATAGGATTATACAAGGTCGGATAATTACATTTACGAACTCATCCTAGAAAAAGTGCTACATACCTCATTGCCGAATATCACTTTGGTCGCCTTCGAGATACTTCCCTTGGAAAGCAATACACTGACACCAGCGCCTAGTTCACCCTTCAAAGCAATTTTGTAACTCTTTCTGGAATGGCCATCAGAGCTGTCATCTTACATGGTGTGACAATTAAGTTAGCAAACGCATCCTAGAAAAAGTGCTTTGAAGGGTGGACTAGGCACTAGCAGCGTAGGTACATAGCTTCCCAAGGGAAGTATTGTGAAGGTGACCTTGGTGATACTCAGTAATGAGGATGGAGCACTTTTTCAGGATGAAAAATTAACCATCTGGTCTTGTATGGGGTGCACTGATCTCCAGATTCATTCATATACAGAAGGGGCAACCTAAAGCTTGCAAAGTACTTGAGCCTTGGAGCAGTACAGTCAATGCCCCACCTGGTGAGAGATGATCCGTGACACTTCTTCCCACATGCCCTGAAAGGGGAAAATGTCAGTGGCTATTTAAGTCTGTTCTTTCCCCATTCCCATTTCCCTCCTTCCCTTGACAACTGCTTAGCCTTTGGATCTACTTAAGGTATCTATTTAGATGTCGTGTACCATAAAAATTAAAGTTGTTGTGTGTGTGTTTCCATTTTTTATGCCTCCTCACATTTTGAAATCTATCGGTGTTGCTCGATGCAAACCTAGTCCCTTCCTGTTACTGGCATATACTACATCTTATTGACACATCCCCCCTAGTGATCTTCGACTCCCACCTCCCACAAACTCTGTTGTGATGAAAATAACCTTTGTCACCTGAGCCTGAACCCGCAAAGCTGGCTTGGTGCCCAACTTTGAGATCAGGCCTAGCACAGAATCATATTCAGAAGAGCATTATTTTGACAAGGTAAAATAATTGAAATTGAAAAGCTATTCAAATAGCTTTAAATATATCTCTTTCTCTGTTTCTCTTTAAAACTCTCACTGAAATACTGTCTTTTCAAACACTGGCCTCATGCACTGGTCCTCACCCCCATTTCAAGGTCATTTTCTCCTCCCTCTCTGTTGTCTGTCTTCCATTCCTGATAGAAGACAGTTTCTTTCACTCTCCACTCCTACCTCTTCTAATACAATTGTAACCAAGAGCCAGGTGGATGGAAGAATGGAAGACTCTTGATTAACTTTCTCTGTAATGAAAGACAATTCCAAGTGGGGAATTTTGCTATTGGCTATGCTCTCTTTTGGCCAACTAAAAAAATGTTTAAGAATGACATACAACCATTGGTAAGATGCATTCACTTATTCCTGGTGACTTTCGATGAACCGGATGCACTGGACATATTCTGCAATATAATGCAGCCACTTCACCAGGAGGAGCCTGACAATCTCCAGTCAACACTGATCTCTCTAATTACTACCTGCACCTCTCCACCCATGCCTCTGCCAGGCTGCCTAACTCTCCTCTGAAAATAGAACATAATGTCTGTTACTTTCTAACATAATCTATAATGTATGTACTTACCAACTCTGGCTCATGGCCAGCTCTTTGCTCCTGAAAAGCAAGTGTCTGTGTCTGCTGGGCTGTCTGATACATCCCAAGCAGTAAGAACAGTGCCTACCTACCTTGCACTCAGAACAAAGGTACGCACCTAAGCATGCATTCAGATGCTGACAAGCCATGAGAATATGAATGAGCCAGTGAGTGATCTGCATACTGGCCTTTCTATGAGTCTTTCTTGGGGCTCTTGGACAATTGCTACAGCAAGTTCTCTGGGAACACCAGCTTCTACCTCCATCAGTCCTTCCTCCAGGTGGCAGCTTATAGCAGCCACCACAGCTCTTGAAATTGTTGGGTCTCTTTCTGCCAAAGTCACTTGTTCACTGCTGGAAGGGGCCTTCTTTACAAAGGTTTGCAAGTACAAGTTGGATCTATGAGATACAGGACACAAATGTCTTAATCCTGTAATTGGGTAAATGAGGTGAAGGCTATGTTGATTAGTAGGATGTAAGCACTCCAATTTGTACAAATAATCAACACATTGAATCCCATAATGGCATAAATGTATTTATGATCTAGGTACAAA
Organism: Galagoides demidoff; assembly: GCA_963574575.1. Lineage (NCBI taxonomy): Eukaryota > Metazoa > Chordata > Mammalia > Primates > Galagidae > Galagoides > Galagoides demidoff. Next base: position 34,256 of record CAUYQV010178070.1, read on the forward strand.
TGACTAAATTAAAAAAAAAAAGTATATTTGTAACCTGCCTGAGGACTGGTGCCTCCTGTGGAACTATGCAACTGGGTCTGATGCATGAGAAATATGCCCCCCTCCTCTGCCCCTACCTGCCTTCAATGGAGGCACCTCATGCTTTCAGTGCAACCTCGCCTCCTTATTCTGCTGGTGGGCATAGGGCTCCAGCCAGTCTTCCAACTTGACTTTTCCAGGCAGTTCACACACCTCTGTCTCTAGCCTGCAAGTGTCAAGTTCTTTGGAACTTTTTTGGGAGGGAGGTGTTGGTAAAAGGAAGTACATCCTCTCTGCCACAGGGAAGCCACTGGGAATAACACCAAAATTATATCAGCTAGCCTCTCCTCAGATTCCCCTTTTTCATACCTTCAAGGTGTCACTAAAAATGTTCTGACACCCCCTTTAACAGGTCCTACACATTTGGGACATACTAATACTAAAAAATTACTTATGATCTCTTTGAAATTCAAATTTAACTGAGCGTCTTCTATTTTCTCTGGCACTATTACATACAGCTGGTAGAGTCCTCGTGTTGAAATAAGGGCTACTTGCCTCCGATTGTTTTCTGCTTTGGCCTGTGGACCTCAAAGGAAGAAAGTTTCACCTAAATATTGTAATAATACCAAATAAGTCCACCCATCCACAAGCCTTAGACTATATTATTTACCTCATCTATACCATTCTTTGCTCTCTACTCTCACTAGACAATTTTTTTTCATTTCTGTAGAAATAAAACCTAGAAAGGATCGGTCAAGGTGCAATTTTTCTACCAAAAAAGGTTCTTTTTCGAAACTTTAGAGAAAGCCATATTGAAACTTTTTATGGCAGGCATTAATAGTACTGGACTTCAGAATCTCTCAGGCAAATTCCTCTCGTTCAGGAACTGCTGTCCAACATTTAGAAGACAGTCAAGCCTCTTATTCTTTGTGAAGTGGCCTGGCCTGCAGGTATCCCTTGGAGAAATTCCCCTGAGGAGATCTCACTGCCCCTCCAAGGTAAGAAATGAACCTGTGACCTCTTAAATAAATGAGTCAGCTTCAAGTGGCACCTGGCCCTTCTCAATGCCTCATTAAAATTGCTCTGAAGAGATACAAAGAAGAAAGTTTCTAACACCTGTGAAAACTGGACTAATGAGCTCATTTCCAAAATCTAGGCAAATCTGGCTTTAATATCCCTGAAACCTGACTCATAAGCACCATGCCACAAAGGGGGACCCCTTGTGCTTTGTGTCTAAAGGGGAAAAATACCACTGAATGAAGGGAAAAGAGCCCTTTGTTTCTCTTCCACTGTATATGACATTTAGTTGAGAAACACATGAACTGTGCCCATCAGAAAACGAGCAGACTGGTCCTCCACTGAGCTCATGGGATTTTTTGGGACAGCCAGATGGTAATTTCTCATTTTGCTCACCCCTGCCTCAACCCTCTCTACATCCAGAGATTGCAGCTCTTCAGAAAACACCTGGGCAAGACTTAGGTTGTGGGCTACCAGCATAGTAGTCTCCATAAATAAAGCACTATGGGTCTGGGAGGAGATAGAAATAGAAGCAGTAAAAACCAGGGCTAGAGTTTTCCATGCAGTCCATCTGTTCCATGTACTAGCGAGCCGGCAGTGGACGTAGGAGTGGATCCCATTTCTGTCTGAGAGAGCAGAAGTCGACAGGAAATGTGTGAGGCGCTGGGCTCACCAACCTACCCGCCATCTGCGACTCCAACAGAGATTCAGCCACTACAGAAGTGGTCGGAGCAGCGGGGCAGGGGCTCATCCCACCTTCTCCCCATGTGCGGGTGTAGCACCTTGAAAATTCAAGATGAGAAAGAGAAAGAGAACCTCTTGTGGAAGACTCATTACCTCTAGAAATTTTTACTCGAGGATACAAAATCAAAAAAAAATAGATAGGAAGTTGTTTATATCTCAATAGATGATGTAAAGACATAGAAAATGTCAGTGAGAAAATATTTCTAAATGCAATAAAATGAGAAGAAAGCAGGGTTTATTGAAGTAAGAAATGCTGTAAGAAAAAAATTCAAAAAGCAGAAATAAGCCCTCATTTAAGGCAGAAATAGCAGAACTGGCACTGACAGACTTAGTAATGTGGAAGACAAACTTGAGAATTCATTATAGAATCAAGAGGGAAAAGACAAAGATGGAAATGGTGACAGAGGGAAAATGACACTTACAGAAACTCAAAACAAAGATCTAAGTAAAGACCTAAATGATGTTCTGCATGGGAGTATTGCTGGGCCAGCTGAAAAACGGATGGATCAGAGCTACACGGGAAGGGGCCCCATCAAGAGAAAATGTTTGTGAGATGTCTGAAACTGACAGGAGATTACCACTTGGAACAGCAAAGAGTGCCTCAAATCAGCAAGGTTGGATGGGTGGATGGATGGACAGATAAATAGCAGACAAATAAGCAAATAACATCATCAGAAAATGGGCAAAGCTTCTGCAAACTAAATTCACAGAGGGAAGACCCCAATGGCTAATAAGCCCATGAAAAGATGTTCAATCTCACTGGATAGCACAGAAATGCAACTCAAAGCAAGATATTACTCTTCATCTATCCAAATGGTAAAAGATGGAATAAATACACACACACACACGTACATACGTGCGTGTATATCTAAAGTGGTGGTGACAATGAGGGAAAGGGTGGTAAGGTTATAGGGGCCACTACGGGGTGCAGTCTGGCATTGAAAAAATAAATGTGTGAATACCCTTCTCCTCTTGCATATCAGGAGGAGAGAGAGAAGGAAGAAAGGTAGGCATCATGAAAAAAGGATAAAGGATAGTTGAGCCCAAAGAAGAAAGTAAAATAATGAACAGAATTAATAGAAATAAGCCTAAACTATTTTTATTGTCTTCCTACTTCTCTGTAATTTTCATTTTTAATAATCTGTTTTATAATATGCATGTATTATGCATGGATTTTGTAATGTATCATACATAAATATCATTAAAGAAGTTATTTTTAAGCATCCATAATCCCGCCACCCGAGGTTTATAATACTATTAACATTTGGTATATTTCTTTTGGAACATTTTCTATGCATAAGCACTTTCCCAAATCATTAAATATTCTTCAGAAATGATTACATCATTTTTACAGATTGGACAGCATTACTTTCATAGAATGTACTATAATAATTTTTAATTGGTCCCTTTTATAGAAAAGATGTACTGTTTGCAAATTTTTTAATTGTAATTCAATGATTTTTACATTAATTTTGTTAGCACTTCTAATTATTTTCTTACCAGGAATTCATAGATGTGAAATAACTGTGTTTAAACATTGCTCAGACTCCATACCTATCATCCCATTGCATTCAAGAACAAGTTAATTCTTATTTTTACTATTTGAAATCTCCATATAACTTCACCAATCCTGTTTAAAAAAAATGTAGTAAGTGAAATATTATAACATTGAATTTGCCTTTTTTATTCATAGTAAATTTTGGAATTTCACATTTATAAGCCATCTGTTGCTTCTGACCTTAGAAAATTCCACCAAAATCTGGGTTCAAGCATCATCTTTGCCTGGGGCTCTGGCCACTCAATTCAGGATCCCATCTGTACCCTCACCTCACTATCCCCCCACACCCACGTACACAGCCAGCATCCTTGACCCCGCACTACCTTTTTGCTTTGCCATAGTTATTACCACCTGCCTACCTCACTTATGATTTACTTACTTGTTGTTTCCATCTTTTATTTTCTGTGTATCTATCTCTTCCCACTGTTATGTAATCTTCCTTAAGCAAAGATTGTTCTCTTTTAATTTATTTTAATAAATATTCAATATTATTTAAAGTATTCAGTTCTTCACTTGGTGGATGACTAAAAATAATGTGGTACCTCTGTACTATGGAATGTTATTCAGCAATAAAAAGAAATAAGCTATCAAGCTATGAAAAGACATGAGAAAACGTTAAGTGCATATTGCTAAATGAAGAAAGCCAACCTGAAGAGATTACCCACCGTAGGATTCTAACTGTATGATATTCTGAGAAAGGCACAACTCTACAGACAGTAAAAAGATCAGAGGTTGCCAGAGGCTTGAGGGGAAAGGAAGGAGAAATGAATGGGTGGAACAGAATCCTCACAGACTGAGAGAAGTTGAGTAGCCTGCCCACCTGCACATCAACAGAGAGATGCAAGGCCAAGCTTGAAATCTATGTCCTTCTGACCCAGCTCTCACACTATGCTAGGCAGGAAGACTGGAAGAAGCTGAATTGAATCTTTAAGTCTTTTAAGTTAAAAATAAAACTAAAGTTCAAATTATAAGAATAAAGAAGACTAATGGAATTTAAGTAGTGTAGCCTAAATCAGAGAAAAGTGAGTGGTAATTTCAAATGTGTTTAAAAGACAAGTTAGTTTGGCTCTTTGAGGTGGATAGGGATAAAGCACCCAGATTATTTCTTAACAAGGTTTCTCATGGATGTGGGAATTGAAGTGTACAGAAAATTGCCCAAACAGCCACAAAGCCAGACTTTGGGACACAGCCAGGCTGTGCCACCTGCTGTCCCTCTCCTGCCCAGGGCATGCAGACATTGCTTCCATTCCAGTGATCCACCACCATGGCCACAGCTCCACACAGCTTCTCTGTGTTTGCTGCTAAGATCTCTCCACCACCAGCTACTGCTTACACTGGTCTCTCCTCTTCTTCCTTCTGAAGACTTTTGATTACTTATGGATTCTGCTCACCTAACCTTGTCTTTGCTAAACTCCTTGAGCACTAATTGAATCTTCAATTCAACTCTGATTGAATCTTCTACCTTGACCAGACTCAAGCATCTCCATTTGGCAGAGGTGTTTGTTAGGTCACCAATGATCTTGGTCTTTGTGGCTGAATGTAGCTCGGTCACCAACTCCATGTACTAGACCTGCATACCTGGGTGCAGAGCTTGCCATTGCATTCCACTGTGAGCACTTTACAGCTCCAGGAGGAGGTCATGTTCTAGATGTTTCTCCAGGAGACTTGACAGAAAAGCTTTACCCAGCTCAAAGACAGAAACAATAAAATGGTTTCTAATGGCTTTGGTAAAAATATAAGTAAAAACAAAAGCAAATTTATTATGCTAATGTGGCCTGGCAAAAACTGTCGTAAAACCCTAAGAGATGTTCAAAAGTCTCCTCCCTGCAAATCATCTAAAAATATAGAATTTATGACTGATGGGCATTATTGAAGACTACTTGAAAAAGTCTAATTGATTCCCCACATCTATAGTTTAGCTATACTATAATTACTAATGGGAAGAATATGTGTCAATCATGATTCAGGAGCACCAAACATTTCAGCCTTTCGAATACCCACACACATCCTTCGTCTCCCCAAGCCCACTGTGCACATTCTCCCTCCCATCATCACCAAAGAAGCTGGGTCCACATGGGGAAGGTTAGCTTGTCAGTGCTGTGGAATGAGCTGAGCCGGATAACAATGTAGACCCACTGCGGCAGTGCTGTCAACATCCTCCTCATCCTCCTTTGGGCCTTACCATTTCAGTGCACAGTAGCATTGCTTCTACCCGTAACACCTGCACCTGTTTGTTGGAAAACTTTCTCCAACAGCTGGTGTCCACTCTTCCCATAGGCTCAGCAGACCAAATTAGCAGTCTCAAGCCCCACTACTAAGAACAGACTCTGTAATCGGTGCTTACCCCAACTCCTCTGTCCCTCAGGGGACATGGCTCTAAGGCTCAGGTCCTGCACCACTTCCCAGTGTTTCCCAATAGGATTAGGTTCTCACATCTTTTTTCCCCTCACCATTTCACAAGTTTATCTCCCAATAAACTTCTTGCACTGGAACCCTGGACTCACGTCCTGTTTCCAAGGGAATTCCAGCTGAGGCACACAATGTTCCTACTCGCTTTGTATTTTATTCACTGGTGTAGGTGTTCTATTATTGCTGTTTGACTATATAGATGATCCCCTACGCTTAGGGTAACCGACCTTGGTCCTGTTTAGGAGGCACCCAGGTTTGGGGACTTTCAGTGCTAAAACCAGGAAAGCTCTGGGAGAAGCAGGATGAGAGATCACCTTACCTGTCCGTTGCCTGCCTGCACATGTGAAGGTATCGAGTCATTTCCTTACAGAATCTGCCTTCAGCATCAAGGGATAGGAGGCTGCCAGCTGGAGATTGCTCTGACTCAACCCAGGGCAGAATAGTGTCATTAGAATGTGGGTTAATTAACTGAAAAGGAAGGAGAATTCTTCACCCATTGTGCACAACAGGCGTGCCAAGGAAGGAGGATGAAGGGCTGGAGAGCCAAAGTGACCCACGTGACTGCTGGGTCAAGATAGAGATAAGTGGTTGCCATGTAACAGTTAATAATGTTTCCTAGCTGTGCCTTTCACAAGGATCTCATATTTTGCTAAAAGCCCTGCAACACTTCATGGAATGGGAAGAAAATTGGGATGTTTATTAAACCAAGTGTCACTAAGTGCAATGTTCAACTCTTAAGCACATCAAGGTATGTCAAGGTCTCTTGTGGCATTTATGAACTGACTTTCTTACTAATTTCTGAAATGGGCTCTCAAGCATATCCTTCCTAATGGAAAAATATCAGTGCATATAATACTTTCATGATATATGAAGACTCAGTAGCCAAAAACATCAGTCCAAACCTGAATGTTGAGTTAGACCTGGAATGTCCCAGTGTTCCACAAAGAGATTTGGGCTGTAATGATGTGTGAAAACATTTTGTAAGCCATAAAGCATCACGTAAGTTGATTAACCCGTAATTCATCCATCACACAACATGTGACTGTATAAAAGTTTACAGTGTGCTGGAATATTTTAATGTGGACTGTGAGTAGGGACTTTTTCTTTTTCATCACTTAACCCCAGCTCAGAATGGCACAGACCAGGTAATCAGTAAGCATTTGCCTCGTGAATATATAACTAGATGAATTAGTGCTGCCTTCTTAACCCAGATCTGTGCATCAGGGCCTAGTGGTTCTCTGAGTGTCCATCACAAGTTCTCTGGTAGGAATGCTTCCTCTCGTCTAGGTTGAAACGAAAGAGTCCATTCTTGTATTACAATCCACTACATTACAGGCACCTGGAACTGTTCTTTCCTCCTTCTAAAGGTCAAGCCTGTGTCAAATTACTATTTTCGGAATTGTGTCTTTGCAAACACTTCTTCTCCCAGAGAAATGATTGTACTTTCTCCTTTTTGAGAATGAAAACTTGTGCAAACTTCCAGGTTTCTCTTTTTGCGTTGGTTTCCAGACAGCCCAGAAACAAAATTTGTATACATCCTATTCAGATTGAATTTCCCCTTTTTATTCTTTTGAATGTTAACTTTTTTAAAAAATCACTTTTCTCGTATGCCATTCTATATTTTTCTAGGAGACAGAACAGAATATAAATATACAGACATCCCTTAGTATCCATGGGGGATTAATTCCAGCCCCCCTTGCTGATAGCAAATGCCCAAGTCCCTTATAAAAAATAGTATGGTTTCTGCATACAACCTATGCAAATCCTCCCATACACTTTAAATCTTCTTTAGATTACTTATAATACCTAATACAGTGTAATGATCTGGGTAAGTAGTTGTTACACGGTATTGTTTAGGGAATAGACAAAAAGTCTGTACATGTTCAGTACAGAAACAGTAATCCCTTTAAAAAAATTTTTTTGTTGTTGCATAGTTGGTGGAATCCACAGATTCTGAACACATGGGTATGGAGGGAACTATATTCCCTCCCCAACATGTATATTTGCCCCACAAATTCTATAAATTTTAAAGTGGGTGTCTAATTTATGAAGGCATTGGTGTAGAACTGTAGGAGTATCATCCTTACTTCACTTTGCAAACTTTTATGCTATCACATAATGTTTACAGAGCACAATTCTTTAAGACTCATGAAATCAACCATACTTGTATGTTGGAACCAAATTGAAAAACAGTAGTGTCAACTTCCTTATGCAAAGGAAAGTTGTTTAGACAACATCTATATTATAGTGTCTGCCTCAAAGCAGTTCAGAAACCCGGCTCCCTGTATTACCTAACAGGTTGTGTTTTTTCGTAAGTTAAGTAGCTAGTGCTCCAAACCCCACCTGGCCAAGAGAACAGCCAGCTCTGCAGTACACTACATGATGTGTTTGTTACCAAGAGTTGGACCTCTTAATTTCAATATTGACAATGGGGTAATGTGATTAAAATCACAGAGTTTGGCTTTTAAGAATCCCAGACTCTGCTGCTTACACAGTGTCCTTGGGAAAGTCATTCATCGTTGTTCAGTCTTCAATGAATCGTGTTGCTGCCCTCCTCTCAGGCTCCTCTGGGTTAAAACATCTAATGTTTAAGAGCATTTTGTCTAGAAATGTCTCCCAGTCCCTCTAAACTGGGTTTGTTCGTCCTTACCATGTATATCCCTATCTTTTTTATTTCTCAAACCAAGTTAGTTGTCTTTGCTTGTCTGGTCACCTCTCTCTACTACCAGATTGGAACCATTTCTATAGGTATCCTTCCAATAAACCCATCAGAGGTCAAGGAGACAAGAGAAGAGAGCCATCCACACAATTCTCAGAAATGCCAACTGAATGGGCACACCTGCTAGATATAATCAGTCAGGGCTGGGAAACCAGGGCTGATTAACCTGCCCATCCTCAGATTGCCCTCAGACTCCTCTTCCTAACTCAAGTCCATGGCCATCTCTTTTTTATTTTTTATTTTTTGGAGTTTTTGGCTGGGGCCAGGTTTGAACCCACCACCTCCGGTATATGGGGCTAGTGCCTTACTCCTCTGAGCCACAGGCACCACCCCGTAGCCATCTCTTTTGTCATTCAGCAAGCTTCTGGGTCCCACCTCAGTGTTGGTGCTGGAGTCTCATTCCCCAGCCCTTCTCAGAGGAGGCCTGTGACCCTCACTGCAAAGGAAAGTTGTTTAGACAACATCTGTATTATAGATGCCCTCACTGGGCATGATTCTGAGCTCCAGCCATAGCCATCACCATAGCTGCCAGCCCACAGGCAACCAGATAAGTCAAAAGTCTATGTGGTACCTACCCACAGGTGTCTGCCCTCCTGGGAAGCTACAGGTTAAGGGAGTGGAAAGTTCTAGCAAGTTGAGCAGACACAAGTTTTAAACAGGTTTATGACTGATTAAACAGGCACCTTGCTCAGACCAAAAGCTGCAGAAAGTAACAGGGGTGAGCTCAGACCATGGGTAACAGAGCCAGAACATCTAAAGCAATCTAAAGCGTACAAGCCTGTATGAGGGTGAGGTGGCCTGGTGCTGCCACATTTGAAAGTACAGACCTGTCCCAGATCACTGAATCTGAAACTTTACTAAGCAGGCAAATCATTTCTTACCATGGATTACGAGGGCTAAAGAATGGTGTAAACCATAATCTACCTTCTTCCTGAGGAGTCGAGTAGACACTTCCTTTCTCTGAGGAAACAGTGACGGGGAGGGGCCTCAAGTGTTTCCTCCCACAAGTCCAGCTGTGGACTTGCTCCAAGGTTGTTGAGAAGTAAAAGAGAGCAGAGATGGAGTGTGGGCTAGCTCAGCCTTAATGATAGCTATTATACCAGCCCTCAGGGACACCTTTTCATTTGAGATATTAACAATCCAGAATATGGGTAAAGAACGGAGATTCAAAGGGGACAAGTGAATGGCCAAATGAAGTTGGTGGACGGTGAAAGCAGAATTCCAGCTCAGGCCCACCTGTCCGACTCTGACATTGGCAGGAGGTAGAACTAACCCCAAGGTCATGCCAATATCCCCAAGCCAGTGGCAGTTCCTCCTCTGGAAATCCTGGCTCTTAGTCTCCTGTTCTTGGCATTGTAGTCCATGCTGCTTCCTCTTAGAAAAAAAACCACAGAGGCAGAGGTCTACCTGATGGGGGGCAGAAAAAAGAAAGATTAATTAAGGACTGGCTTCTATGTTATGAAAAGATTCACTACAGGGTTTCTTTAAATAGCCAGCACCCCTAGTGTTTTTATTATACAGGTTGATTTACAAAAAACTTTTCAAGATGATATTTGCTCTGTAAGGTGAAGCACACATCAACATGCCTCTGAACCATTCTCCTGGCTGCAGAGACAGAGGCAAGGCCAGTCAAGTGGGCAGAACCTGCATCAGCACAGGGCCACGGTGCACAGGTCACCTGAAGAGCCAGCACAGGTCACCTGCAGAGCCAGCATCGGCCTCACCAGATCTCAAAGAGTGGGATGAGAACAGAAGACCAGGGCTAACAGGGAAGACGTCAGTGCCAGGAAGCTACAAACAAGCGGATTCCTGGCAGGTCGCTTTGTTGGGGCTGTGGTTTTCTTTTCTGCCAAAGATGGAAGTGTAAGCCCCTCTGTTTCCCAACTCAGTGAGCACACATATTTCCCTGGCTCTATTACTTGACTCCTTTGGCCCATTTGCCTTTCTGCAAAATGCAACTACCTTCTTCCCTGGCTTTTCCTCCTGACCCATCTTTTTCATCAGCTTCCCTGGTTCTCCCATGTAACTGACCCCCAGATTGACCTAATCAATTTTCTAGGCCCCCTGGATCCATATACCTACATTGTTACACTACATAGATTGTGCTATGTGTTTTATAATTGTGATATTGTGATTTCAATTAATTATAATTTTAATGTACTTAATAGTATGATATTATAATTCTGTATCTGTGTATTTGTCTCCCATCCTGCACTAGGAGCTTCTTACCTGAGGAGATGTTATCTGACTTACCTTTACACCTCCATTAGTTAAAGCAATGCTCCACAACAAACCTGAGTTACGACATTGTGATTTCACGGAAAATAATAAGAATTTAATTTTTCAAGGGTTATTTGTTAACTGTCAAGGCCTCAACTAACGGGCAACATCAGAAGTACATTTTTCACACAACAACGAGATTGTCTAATTGTTATATTTCAAATCAGATCTGCCCTGCCCCCTAAATATGTTAGTCAAATTATTTCATAATTAAAATAAAATCTTAGAACTTTAGATTTCCATTGACAATGTTATGCCGTTGAGGAAGTCATGTCAAAATCCACATGGCATTTGAGAGGATTCCAGCAGATAAACCTTTGCAATTCTAATTCACATTCCCTTTCATCTTCAATTAAAAAAGAAAAAAAAACCTGAGGTGAAAAGTTAAAGTAGAATAATATTGCTGTGCACACAGTTTTTTCCCCCCTTTCCAATGTTTTTCTCCTCAATGCATGCAATTGGTAATTAAATATATTTCTGCTGGTCTTGTGGCCATATGCCTACAATATGTAAAAATACATTTGCGCTTTTTTCCTCTCCATTCCTTTTGTTCCCGGTGCTGACTGCTGTCAGAGTGAACCGTCCAGATTCCCGTGTGCTGGTATCCATGGGCTCTGTCTTGCCAAGCTGCCAGTCTGGAGCGTCACACCTTACTGCCTTTAAAGATTGCCCTGCAGAGATAGAGGGAAATGGCAATTTTTACATGATGCAGTCTGGCGACCCAAGAGATTTGAAGTCAGAACTGGTGCCAAGATTTACCCAGGAGAGCAAGCGGAGGCAAAAACAGAGAACCTGGGCCAAAAGGAAAAAAATAAAAAGAAGAAAGACAAGGAAAGCTGGGGGAGGGGAAGCCACAGTCAGCGCTCTCTGGGGGTTCTCACAAAAGGCCTGACCCAGAGGCCACGGAGAGGGTGAAGGCCTGGTTTTTAGGACTCCACGGGTCCCAAAGAAAGTCAGAGGGAAGAGGTCGGCTTTTTTTGCATGCCCTAAATTGTAGTAGATTGCAGAATGTAAATGAGACAATTATTACACCAACGCTCATCAAGCTGGGCTGGAAAGACTTCAATAGCCTGATGAATATGCATGCAAATTTGTTAATTAAGTTAATTATTCTGCTGAAAATTCATTTGTCTTCCAAGGACATTTTCCCAATGATTTTAACATGCTAGCGCCATTAGTCATGCTCCATGCTATTTAACATTACTTTTTGTCCACTTTCTTTCCCTCCACCCTTTTGTAGAAAATATTTTAAAGTTTTAAAAACAGTTGATTGGTTCTTTTAATTGACCCCTGCAACGTTCGTTGGAAGATGCCTCGAGCCAGCTCGGTAGGCATTCTCAGAAGCACATTTCAATTAAATATTTCCTTGATATAGAAAATGTCTGCAAAATGTCACATTGGTGAGGAGGAGAAGAGCTCTATCTGGGATCATTAAAGCTAGAATTTGAATCTTTCTCCACAGTGACTGTACGAGGTAATCTGTCCTGCTGTGGGCGATTTCCCAAGCTCTGAGTGTTATTTGATGCGCGGATTTACCTTGCTGCGGGAAGTGTGGTGACTCCAGCCTCCCTTCTCCTCCCGCTGCAAGGCAAACCCAGCGACCATGTGTGTTCAAACAGAAACCAGTGCGGTGGTACTTTTCTGTCACCCATGAGGGCCCAGACCTGTTACCATAGCAACGAAGGGGCATAGTGTGTTTAACATCACATCTAAATGGCAAATTGAGATATTTGAAAGAAAAGTGGAGTTTAATTCTGTTAGCCAACAGTAGCCAAAAAATTATAGTATGGTATTTTTTTTCACACTGCATGGTCTTTCGCTGGGTACAGCAGGTATATTGAATTGAGGCCTTCATCATGGGCCTCAAAGTTGCCATCTTTGGAGGTCTAGGCGAGTCATATTCAAACAGATTATTGACCTTAAGGCACATAGACACAAACGAAGCAGTCTTTTTAAATCTTCCAAAATCCCAACTCAAAACTCCAAACATGCAGTCTGATAAATCCAAGTGTTCTTAGTGGAACAGTAAGATAGATATTTGAAATCAGACTATTCTAGAAAAATCAGAGGAATATGGTTGTCTGCACACATTAGGCAATCGCTGTTAGAAGGAGAAAGATTAATCTGTGCACCACTGGAGGGGACAGCCATATGCATGCTTAAAGGCTCCTCTTTGGGTCATTTGTTTACTTTAGAAAGAAGGTAAATTGAGATTCTCCCCACCCCTCAGTCACAAACTCTCCATATGGTCTCACGGTAGAACCTATAGCTTCACCATTACGGTTGATCAGACTTGCTTGGAGCAAAGCTAATGGAAAGGGAACAAAATAATGAAGAAAATTAAATTTAACTGAAAGAGTTAAAGAGAAATTAATTGGCATGCCATCGCTTCTGAGCCATCCGTATCTATTTTATACAGTACGGATGGCACTACGTGTCACATAGATCGTAAACCAATTAAGATGGTATTTTAAACCCAGTAATTTCTATAATTCCATCTGTTTTAGAAGGTTTAATTAACAAAGTTACAAAAGCCAAATATATTTGAATATTTTGAAAGCAGGCCGAACAGCAAGAAATTGAAAAGTTCCCACAAACATGTAACTCTATAACTATATACGTTTCAGGAGAATATCATTTGATGCACTTTAAAATGATACCTGTGGGTTTTTCTAAATTTTGCCAACAATAAACCACATCCAAGTGAAGTTATAATCTTATGTTGTTAGGCTGTGTAAATTGATTCAGTTTTGGTTTTTCGGTTTTTCTTTCTTTCTTTCTTTTTTTTTTTTTTTTGGAGACAGAGTCTCACTTTGTCACCCTCAATAGAGTGCTGTGGTGTCACAACAACCTTAAACTTGTGGCCTGAAGCAATTTTCTTGCCTCAGCCTCCTGAGTAGCTAGGACTATAGGTGCCTGCTACAATGCCCAGCTACTTTTAGAGATGAGGTCTCACTCTTGCTCAGGCTGGTCTCAGCTGGTGAGGTCGGGAGATCCACCCATCTCGGCCTCCCAGAGTGCTAGGATTTCAGGCATGAACCACCGTGCCCGGACTAGTTTTTCCATTTTTCATTAAACTTGCAGAGATGACTTCTGATGAAAAATCCCTTATCTGTCATTTAATCTCAATTGTGTGCCCAAAGGAGTAACAGCTACATAAATCTAAACACTATGGAACTCTCTCCTTTAAATGTTCTTCTCATGGGCTGATAAGAGAGATTTGCCATTTTGCAAGTAGAAGGGACTATTTTTCTGCTCTATCAAAAACATTTTTCAGTCTGCCAGTCACCTTTTATTGAGAAATAAGGTATGTGAAGTTGTCATCTTTAAAACTTGAATGCAAACTCTAAAACTACAAATTTAAGAATTCATTCCATTCCTTCACTATTAAAGGAAAATACTATTTTGAATTTGTAAAAATGGGTCAAACCTGAGATGTCGCCATGTTCTTTGGTTTGGATGTTGTGCTGAGCAGCTGTGCATTATCCGGGGCCTCATATGGCCCCAGTCACCAATGACTGACAGGACGACAGTGACAATGTGACACGTAATATTCTCTCTTCTCAAAATGCCTGCCATACCATGATTGTGACTCAGTGGGTGTCCTGTTCTGTCTTTCCTTCCTACTGGATTTCTGACATTTAACAAGGTATAATTAATTTTTTTATATGCTTGTCTTTTTCATTACCAGAAATACAGTGAGAGTAATCTATTATTAATTCTACTCACATTCCACGCTACTTAGACAAACTATTTTTGTTTTCATTTGTACTAAATACTGTCAAGTGAGAGGGGAAATGGCTAACAAAATAACAGGGGAATCAAACCTATAGCAAGCATACACATCACTCCAGAAAATTAATGTTTATTGAGGACCTACTGCAAGGACACGGGTTACACGTGCACCATGTGTTTTAATTCTTGTATCAACCATCCAAGAAAGGTACAATTATCCCCATCTGATGAGTGAAAAAAGCAAAACCCAAAGAAATTAAAACTCTGATTCCAGAAATGAAAGGAAAGAAGTAAAAACTTCCAAGAAGCAGCAGGAGCAAGATTGGGAGCCAGAAAACATATCTCTAATGTTGGTTGTACTCCAAAGCTTGTAAGTATTCTAATGCACCTGGCTACTACTACCACACTTTAAAAACTCACCTTAGAAGGCCAGGGTATATCCAACACTTGGTATTGTTATCATATGGTAGCATCTACTTTGCTCACAAAATACTACCTGGATTGCCCTCTCTGTATTTTATTTTGTTGTATTTTATGCTCTTATGGGCTTTCTATCTTTTGCATTAACTATGCTTTCTGTTTTGGTGTAGTTTGAGTTTAAGAAAACAAAAAAGAACTGTGGATTATACCAACATGAGGGTTAAATAACTTTTGTTTGTAACTAGTTCAGCAGTTGCAGGGAATCTGTATCTATTTTGCCTTCCTTGTACTTTTTCTTTCAATTTACATGTCCTCCCACCTGCCATGGGACTGTCATCAGAGGCAGAGCTGCCGGGAGTCCTGAAGGAGGGTATGGATACATAGGTCGGCAAAAAGAGACTCCTTTGCCTTCTAAGACGCAGAGAATAAGTATCCATGGAGCTCCTGGGGGCCATCTTTGCTGCTACGATGAATGAGATCTTTCCTGATAAAACCAACAAAATAGGAAATAGAGAAAGAAAGACAAAGAGAGAAACAAGTCAGAAAGTTAATGTCAGCCTTAGTGGATTGGAATATCTCAGTAAGAAGAGCCTAAAAGTTATCTCTTGCATTTAAGCTACTTATAGTTGGCCAATTATTCTAACTAATATAGGCATCATGCAAAAATCAGAAGACATATCAGACATGAATTCATATTTCTTAATTCTATAGTAATTTTTATTCAAATTTCCCTAGGATAATAGTGGATCAATATCTCAAAAGATCCATGTGTGCTGATTTTAAAAGGTCACTCTTATAGTCCATCTTTAATTATCTATGTCATTTTTCTTGACCTCTATTTTCCAAACATTTTAATAGTCATGATGAATCACCCATTTACTAGGACAATGTATCAATTTATAATTACATGCCAGAGTTGAGATTCCATACTAAAAACTTAGCCATGAGACAAAACTGAGTCTTTTTATAGTTCATGCCTGAACATAGCACTTTGAATATGACATTTAGAAATGATCATTGTGATCTGCTAGCCAGATAAACCAGACCAAAGAATCTCCTTTACATCCTGAACTTTTTAATTTGCTTCTCTATGCCAATGAATTTAACTTTAAAAAAATAATCTATGCTGCCGAGTGTGGTGGCTCATGCTCATCCTAGCAACCTGGGAGGCTGAAGCAGGGGGATCCCCTGAGCTCAAGAATTTGAGACCAGCCTAAGCAAGAGCAAGACCCCTACCCAGAAAAATTAGCTGGGTGTCATGGAGTCCCAGCTACTCGCGAAGCTGAGCCAGG
This sequence comes from Galagoides demidoff, assembly GCA_963574575.1. Lineage (NCBI taxonomy): Eukaryota > Metazoa > Chordata > Mammalia > Primates > Galagidae > Galagoides > Galagoides demidoff. The sequence continues at coordinate 50,448 of CAUYQV010178070.1, forward strand.
AGGATGATTTGAGCCCAGGAGTTTGAAGTTGCTGTGAGCTATGAAGACCCCACTGCACTCTAGCGAGGGTGACAGAATGAATGAGGCTCTGTCAATAACAAAACAAAACAAAAACCAATATTCTATGTTCATATTTTTGAAGTTCTAAAAAGGAGCTAGAAATTTTTTTCAAGTTAACCATAGAAGTTTATGTTGCTCTATTTTGTCAGAGATATTTGAACCGTATTTTTAATCCATAAAGAACCTGACAATATATCATTGGAGGACTGATGAAGCAGTAGAAACAGAGGTTGAAGTCAGATTATAGGTTACACAGGTTCAAAGTCTGGGTACGTTACTTTAGTTCTCAGTTTTGTCGTATTATAAATGGGGATAATAATAATGTCTACCTTACAAAGTTGTTGTGATTATTAAATAAATTAATAATTGTGAAGTGTTTAAACAGCACCTGGCACATAAACCAGGCAAATAAACTTGGCTCACAAACAGCGACCTATTATTATTAGGTTTTTAAGTTACTAATGAAATATACTATTTAGGGAGCTCCTTCCACCCCATTAGTAGAATACTCAGCAATCAGCTAGTTACTGCAATTGATGAGAACAGTGTAGAAATTCCTGGCTAAAATTCTTTCTATTTCTTAGTAAGTATGTATTTGCAAGAATTATTCAAATAACTGGCTTCCATCCAAATCTACTTGCTTGAATATAGTTCTTATTGTTAATATGACAGGTCTCCTTTTTAAAAGTTCCAATTTATTTTTTTACTATCTTAAAAATGTATTGTGTATCCTCTAAATCCAAGCTACTGGGTTGAGTACACGGGGTTAATATAGACATATATCATGAAGAAAACATGGACCCTGCCCTCTCAGACTTAGAATGAGGTGGGAAATTTATGTTATATACAAAGAAATTGAAACACAATTGTCTAAAGTAGGACAAGCTGCAAAGATGGGTGTTATGGACTAAATTGCCCCCCCCAATTAATATGTTCAAGTCCTCACCCCTCTACCTCAGAATGTGATAACAGAGTCTTTCAGAAGGTCACTGAAGTCCATAAAGTAGAAGGGAAGAGGAGAGAGAGGGGTGGGGAGAGGGGATATGGGAGAAGGGAGGACATTTGGGGGGACCTCACCTCATGTGCATGATGCAATGGTACATTTCAAAACTATTAAGAAATGAGTATAATTGTGATGGATGTGTTACTTGGTGCAATGTAAACATTTCACATTGTACATCAAAGTAGTACCCCCAAACCCCATAAATGCATCAATGTAAATCAAAGTTATGATTTAATAAAAAAAGGTCATTAAGTTAAAGTGAGGTCATTAATGTGGGCCCAATATACTAGTGTCTTTGTAAGAACAGGTGTTTAGGACACAGGTGCACACAAATGGAAACCCTAGGAAGACATAGGGAGAAGATGGCCATTTACAAGCCAAGGAGAGGAGCCTCAGAAGACATTAATGCTGCCCACCCATTGATTTTGGACTTTTAAACCTCCAGATGTGTGAGAAAGTAAATATCTGTTGCTAAGCCACCAAATCTTTGGTCCATTATGGAAGCCACAGAAAACTAACACAAAAGCTTGTGTTTACTCAAAGACTGCAAAGTGTCCTTCCAGTGAAGAGGATAGGGGACAGTATTATCTAGAAGGTGGCTTTTATAATGGCCTCTGGAATAGACAACGGCCATTGGAGCTGGAAAGCTGGGTCTTCTCACTGAAGAGCAGTGAGACTTGGCTAAGTAAAGAAAATACCAAAAGTACAGGCGAAGGCCAAGATAGTAGGTTTGGATTTTAGACTGAATGTAATGGATAATCACTGAAATATTTTTGGTGGTACTATGGCAAAGTCTGAGCTGTGCTTGAAAAAAGATTAATCTGAAAGTCATTTGACAATGAGTTAGAAGAAGGAAGAAATTTGAGTTGGAAAAGAATACCTGGTAACCCAGCACAGTAGAATAAAGAATAAAGAAGATTTAGAAAAGACAGGCAAGGAAGAAGGAAAGTCAGTGGGACCTTGCAAATGACTTTGCCTGGGAGGTCTTGATGTTGTGGTATGGGAGGATGGGATAATGGAATTAGTTATAGAAATAAGAAAAGAATATAAAAATCAGGTCTAGGAAGGAAGAGGATCAGTAAAGTCTCAGCAATGACAAGGATGGACAATTTTAAATGTGGTTGGAAATACAGACCCATAGCTACATAGATCAGAATAGGAGATATGTAAAATATATAGATATTATAATCTTGGGGAATAAGTAATGTATTGGCATTGGCTTTTCTTAAAGCAAGTTTTTATCTACTTGGGGTTATATCTCCTAACTAGTCTTAGAAGTAAGGATGGAGGTACAGATTTGGATCATCATTAAATCCATGAGAGGGGATTTAATCACCAAGAGGAACAATAGAAAAACAGAAGGTGGGTTTGGGCAAAGGACTTAGGGTGAATTTAGGGAATAAGAGTCAAAAGAGAAGTAAGTGGTTCATTCTTAGGAGAAGTGGGAGGAGAGCTTGTACTTGTACTTGCCAGAGCACCCCTCCTTGGCCGCTGTTAGTAGTTCCAGAACCTTGAAGAAAAACTCCTCCAAGAATACCCATTTGAATGATTAAAATTTTCAATAGGACAGATGCAAGGACACCTCCTATTTATGTGATAAAGTCTTTACTTGCATTATCAGAACAGGAAATAGGAATCCCAATTTCTCCTAAGCTAGTGTAAATATACATAAATAAAAATATCAAAAAATCAAAGAACTTAGTGTCTACTGGCTATGGCTCACTTTGACATTTCCTTTAGGACTATCATAAGTGTGTTTTCATAACGTTTAAAGGAAAAAATATTCCAAGCAACTTCATAGAGTGCTGATGCTAGAAGTGATGCAATCTCACCTCTTTCTCTCAAGAGGCAGAATTTAGGTCAAAGAACTCAGTGGAGGCTACGTTATCAAACATTGGGTTTTCCTATGTTCATCCCATCAATGTTTATAAAACTACTCTCTCTGGTATGTTGCATGGTCAGTTCTCTCTGCAGACTGTCCTATGGTCCCTGTGCTTAGGTATCCTCAGTTATGACCACATGTAATAACTGCCCAGCGCCCACCTGATCTGCTATGGGCATGGAGGCAGAATCTGTCCCCTGCTATAGGCATGGTTGCCAGGAGCTCATGGTCATGACTGCATAGAAGGCAGTGCTCATAGGAAAGATGCACTGAAAAGACAGCTTCCTCACTGATGAGATGACTTATCTTTAAACACTTATTTCTCTGAGCCTCTGAACTTGAGAGATGATTTATAAACAGCTCTAAGCTTTATAGGGCACTGGGTTTTCTGTGCATATTTGGCTGTAATAAAATAAATGGATTTATACTTAATATCAATTAGTTTGAATGAACTTACAAATCCAGGTGAGTTCAACTTTTTGTTTTGGAGATATTTACTTTACTTTCTAATGAATGTTATATTTGAACATTAAAATTGGTCTAAATAAGCAATCATATCAAAATTCCAGAGATGATCCTTAAAAGTCAAAGTTTCAGATAGGAGTGTGTCTAAAATAGATGAATGTTTATCACACTGAAAGCCATTCCACAAAGAGGCTCCCTAACATACAGGCTTACCTTGTTTTACTGTACTCACTTCGTTGTACTTCATAGATACTGTAATTTTTACAAATCGAAGATATGTCATAACCCCACATCTAGCAAGTTTATTGGTACCGTTTTTCCAACATGTGTTCACTTTTGTCTCCTGCGTCACATTTTGGTACTTCTCACAATATTTCAAAATTTTTCATTACTATTACATCTCTTAGGGTGATCAAGTGATCTTTGATGTTCCTATTGTAAATGTTTTGGGGTGCCATGAACTGTACGCATATAAAATGGCAAATTTAATAAATATTGTGTGGGTTCTGACTGCTCTACCAACAGGCTGGCTATTCCCCATCTCTCTCCTTCTCCTTGGGCCTCTTTATTCCCTGAGACACACGATGTTGAAATTCGTCAATTAATAACCCTACAATAGCCCCCAAGTGTTCAAGTAAAAGGAAGAGTTAGAAGCCCATGGCTTTAAATCAAAAGCTAGAAATGATTAATCTTAGTGAGAAAGGCACATGTCCAATGCCAAAATAGGTCCAAAGCCAGGCCTCTTATGCCAACCAGTTAGCCAAACTGTAAATGTAACAGAAAGTCCACACCAGTGAGCACACAAATGATAAGAAAGCGAAAACAGCCTTACCGCCGATGCAGAGAAAGTTGGAGCTGTCTGGATAGAAAGTCAAACCAGCCACAATATTTCTTTAAGCCAAAGCCTAACTCAGAGCAAAATCCTATCTTCAAATTCTTTGACAGATGAGAGAGGTGACAAAGTTGCAGAAGAAAAGTTGGAAGCCAGCAGTTGGGAAAACAGCTAAGTTGGAAATTGGTCGATGAGGTTTAAGAAGAGAAGCCATTTCCATAAGAAAAAAGTGCCAAGTAAGGCAACAAGTATGGCAGCAAAACCATCCAGAAGCTCTCGCTGAGATCACTAATGAAGGTGGATAAACTAAACAATAGATTTTCTTAATGCTTTAGTTTATTTATTTTTATTATTTATTTATTTATTTATTTATGTTTGGAGACAGAGTCTCACTTTGTTACTCTTGGTAGAGTTCTGTGGCGTCATAGTTCACAGCAACCTCAAATTTTAGGGATCAAGAGATCCTCTTGCCTCAGCCTTCCGAGTAGTAGCTGGCACTACAGGTAGCCACCATGATGCCTGGGTATTTTTTAGAGACAGGGTCTCTCTCTTGTTCAGGCTGGTCTCCAACTCCTGAGCTGAAGCAATCCACCCACCTCTGCCTGCCTACCAGAGTTCTAGGAGTACAGGCGTGAGCCACCACACCTGGCCTAAACAACAGATTTTCAACGTAGCTGAAACAGCTTTCTATCAGAAGATGCCATCTGGGCCTTTCATAGCAAGAGAGAAGTCAAGCCCTGGCTTCAGAGCTTCAAAGGACAGGCTGACTCCCCTGTTGCCAGTGAGTTTAAGTTGAAGCCAAAACTCATTGATCATTCCAAAAATCCTAAGTTGATGCTAAATCAACTCTGCCAGTGCTCTATAAATGGGACAACAAAGCCTGTATGATAGCACATCTGTTTATAGTGTGGTTTACTGAATATTTTAAGCCTATTGTTGACTGACTGCTCAAAAAAGAGAAACGCCTTTCAACATACTACTGCCCATTGACAATGCACTTGATCACCCAAGAGCTCTGATGGAGATGTGCAAAGATAATAATGTTGTCTCCATGCTGGCTAATACAACCTCCATTCTGCAGCCCAGGGTTCAAGGAGTCATTTCAACTTTCAAGTTTTGTTATTATAGAAATATATCTCAGGGGGCGGGGGCAAGAAATACATTTCATAAGGCTAAGGCTGCCATAGATCATGATTCCTCTGATGGATCTGGGCAAAGTGAATTGAAAACCTGGAAAGGATTTACCATTCTAGACTCCATTAAGAAGATTTGTGAATCATGAGAGGAGGTCAAAATATCAACATTAACAGGAATGTGGAAGAAGTTGATTACAATCCTCACGAATGACTTTGAAGGGTTCAAGACTTCAGTGTGGGAAGCACTACAGATGTGGTGTAAATCACAGGAGAACTGGAACTGGAAATAGAGCCTGAAGATGGGACTGAATTGCTGCAATCTCATTACAAAACTCGATAGGTTGAAGAACTGCTTCTTACAGATGAGCAGAGGAAGTGGTTTCTTGAGATGTTAGTCTACTCCTGGTGAAAACGCCATGGACATTGTTGAAATGACATCAAAGAATTTAGAATATTACATCAACTTAGCTGAGAAGCTATGGCAGAGATTGAGAGGATCAACTCCAATTCTGAATGAACCTAATGGAGGTAAATGCTATCAATTAGCACTGCATGCCACAGAAAAATCTTTTGTGAAAGGAAGGAAGAGTCAATAGTGAAGTAAAATCCTTTT
>CAUYQV010178079.1:0-14630 GCA_963574575.1 Galagoides demidoff
TTTTGGGGGGTTGGGGGTTGACAGGGTTGCACTCTGAGATTCAGCCTGGAGTGCAGAAGTGTGATCATAGCTCACTGCAGCCTCAAATTCACGGGCTCAAGTGATCCTCCTGCTTCAGCCTCCTGAGTAGCTGGGACTATAGGCACCTGCCACAAACCCCGGCTAATTTTTAAAAAAAAATTTTCATAGAAACAGAGTCTCCCTGTGTTGACTAGGCTGGTTTGGGATTCCTGGTCTCCAATATTTCTCTGGCCTTGGCCTCCCAAAGTGATGGGATTATAAGTGTGAGCCTGTACCCAACCTCTCTATATTGTTTCTTAAAATTGTAAGTGAATCTATAATTATTTCAAAATAAAAATGTTTAGGTCAAAAAATAATTGCAAGGAACATCTGGTATACTTCTGCATAGAAGCCTCATGCAGATTAATAGGTTACTAGCAAGATTCCAGCCAGGATCAGGGCTGTCCAATGTTTTTCTTTTCTGCCACACAGTGGACGAGTAAGAGTTATCTGAGGCCACACTGTTTGTGGAAAAATATACAAACACTGATGAAAGCTGATGAGCAAAAAAAAGGTCTGTGTATCTTTTTTTGGATATATAATACCACCGATAAACAAAAGGGTCCTCAAGGAATCTACATGCAGCTTGTAGGTACCAGGTTGGACACCCCCTCCAGAGGCAAGTTTATTGATAGAAGTATTTTTTCAGAAGGTCTTGGTATATGAAAAGTGCTAATAGTCCCTTAAAATAAATCCACTCCCAGGCGGCACCTGTGGCTCAAAGGAGTAGGGCGCTGGCTCCATATGCAGGAGGTGGCGGGTTCAAACCCAGCTCTGGCCAAAAAAACCCAGCAAAAATAAATAAATAAATAAAATCCACTCTCTTTATCATGGGTAAAATTAAATTTGATGCATATAAAAACATATGGAGAAAATATAAAACCAGATGTTATTACAGTTCTAAAACCAGACATTAACAGGGTATTGTAAATACGTGAACTACACATGCATAGAAAGAGTACATGCTTATAAAATGTTTGGGGCCTATCACAGGCAACGTGTGTGTTATAGGTCTCAGTCTGCAGTTCTGCCTTTGGGACAATAGCTAAGTCTTAGCTGTCATGATTGATTCCTGAAGGAGGGTTGAGTGACTATTGAGTACCTGCTCTGTGCTGGGGGCTTTCCATTAACCAGGTTAATCTTTATCCCTATACTGAGAGGTGAGTAATACTCGCAGAGTAGACACTGAGTCACTGAATGCTAAAAATGTCTGTCCCAAGAGTTGACCTGAGATTCAAACCCAAGGCATCCTAGGCTTAAAATGAGTATGCAAGTGGCAGTCCAGGAAGTCAAACCCAGGTCTGTGGCTCCAAAGGCCAGCTCCCTGCTGCTACCTCTCCCTGATCCACCAGGGTAACCACTCCAAGTAGCTTGCACTAGGTTGTGTGTTTGCCAGTCCCAGCTGTCTCATGCAAACACCAACTTGCCCCTAGGATCGAGCAAATCTTTCCCTGGTCTCGCTGTTGTTGCCAGGGCCAGGGAGAGACAGAAAACAGGTGTGGGTGGTTGAAGGGGCCCCTCTCATTTACTCCCAGCAGATGGCTTTCTAGCAGAATTTTTTTTCCCCTTTGAAGTTGTCCTAATTGCTCATTTACATGAGGTTTTATCTTCCTAGGAGGGATGGGGGAGAAGAAAAGAAGAGATGGTATAGTGAGACAACTACTGAACTATTCCTTAATTTAGAGCCTCACCATGTGTACGCTCACCAAATTCCGCAGGTGAGCCTCCCAGGCCCCCATTTTGAATCCTGCTGAGGCTCAGGCAGACGTGAACCAGCAGTCAGAGCACATCAGAGAACCCTGAGGCCTGCAGCCACTGATCTCCCAGGAATTGTCTTTTGTTTGCTGGACTGTTGTGATGGTTTTTTAGCTGTATTTATATGGTCTAGTATTGGCAAGAGATGAAGAGAGGATTAGAACATAGGAGGGAAGAAAGAAGCTGAATGAATGGTGGGGAGTGAGGCACCCGAAGAAACTGCCTTCATGGTCACATTCAGCCTGAAATTCAGACCATTACTTGATTTTGGGGGGGGGCGGGTCAACAATATATGTATTTCCTTTTTAGCATCTTTACATGATCCTTTCTAATGATCACATGCTGTGTTTTATAGCCTCCTGGTCTCATTTTATGGAAATGATTCCCTATTTCAGTTCTCTGAGTGCCAGATATCGACCCTGGATACCCATTGGAATCACCTGAGAAGTTTAAAAATACTGGTATTTGAGAATAATGGCTACCAAAGGCTAGGGAGGGAGGAAAAGGGGAGTCGTTTAACAGGTGTAAAGAAGTCCAGGAGATGTGCTTCATAGCAATGTGAAAATACTTAACACTACTGAACCTTACCATCAAAATAGTTACAATGGTAATTTTTTATGTTACGTGCCTTTTAGCCCAATACAAATAAATAAAAAATACTGATAGGCTTGGTGACTATAGCTCAGTGATTAGGGTACCGGCCACGTATACCAGTGCTGGCGGGTTCATACCCGGCCTGGGCCTGCTAAACAACAATGACAACTGCAACAACAACAACAACAACAAAATAGCCATGCGTTGTGGCAGGTGCCTGTAGTCCCAGCTACTTGGGAGACTGAGGCAGGAGAATCGTTTAAATCCAAGAGTTTGAGGTTGCTGTGAGCTGTGACGCCACTGCATTCTACTGAGGGCAACATAGTGAGATTGTCTCAAAAAACAAAACAAAACAAAACAAAAACACCGATACTTGGGCCTCATCTCAAGACATTCTGACTTAAATTGGGGGCAGTTAAGTCTTGGGGATAAGTTTAGTCTGGGGAATAGTGGGCAACAAATTCATAAAAGCTCTGTGATACTGTGATATAATACAAAATATATGTTTGGTTTTCCTCCCCACTTCCTGGAACAGAGCTCCTAAAACCCTTATAATTTTCTGAGCAATAGGGGTGTTAGGTATATCTTTTGTTCTGACACGGAGTTCCTAAGTCCTTTGGAATTTTCAGTGATGGAAGCATCCTTTGCTCTAGTTAGGCAACTCTTGATGGGTTCCTTGATAGCTTTAGGATGGGGGCAGGTCACCAGAAGCTTTGATCAGGAGTTTAGAACTTTCAGCTCCAACCTCTATCCTTTGGGGAAGGGAAAGGAGCTGGAGAGTCAGTTAATAATCCATCATGCCTGTGTGATGACATTGCATAAAAATCCCTGAATTATGGACTTAGGAGAGCTTCCAGGTTGGTGAACACATTGCATGCTGGAAGGGTGGTGCATGCTGACCCCTGCCCTCAGGACCCTTCTGGACCTCTTCATCTGGCTGTTCATCTGTTTCCTTTATTACATCCTTTATAATAAGCTAGTAAACATAAGTGAATGTGAGCTAGTGTTTCCATGAGTTCTGTTAGTCATCATAGCAAATGGGAGCCTTAATTTGCAGCCAACTTGGGAGAGAACTGTGGGTAAACTGGGGACCCACCACCTATGTGTGGCAGCTGAAGTTTGAGGACAGTCTTGGGGGACTGGACTCATATCTGTGGAGTCTGCACGAACTCCTGGTAGTGTCATAATTGAATTGCAGTTGGTGCCCAGAGAGTTGGAGAATTGGTTGATGTGGAAAAAATCCTGACATATTTTTGTGTGAGAAGTGTTGAATTTAGTAGAGAAAAACAGTATTTGTTTCCTGTTTAAGTAAGGTCCTAGGTGATTTTAGTAAGCAGCTGAGACTAAGCACTGTCCTGAGGATCTGAAATCACTACTTTTCAAGTCCTCTCTGTTCTGGTACCTCTGTTTTCTCAGGTACAAGTTCAGCTTTTTGTTGAGATTTCTCTCTCTCTGTCTCTCTCTCTCTTTTTTTTTGGTATTTAAAATCTATTTTAATGAAAACATTCTCATCATTTTAAACAATTGGCATCGTTTGATCTGAAGTTGTTCTGGCATCAGGACTTAACTTTTCTGCTCTACAGGTTTCAGGTGCCGCTGTATTACTCATCTTCCAGTGCTCTTGAGACACGTGTTAGCCATGCCTACCTCTGTGGGAAGTCCTTGTGGCAGCTTCAGGGGTTTGATTCTTATCAGATGTTTGACCACTTTCAGTTTTGCATTCACTGAAGGGATATTCTTGTGAACTTGAGGGGTATGTGCTTTTTCTAATCCAAGCATCTTTATTGTATCTTTTCCCCAGTATGGACGTCTTTTTGTACTTCTTATTCTAGTAACAATATGCAGTTTATGGGGGTTCTGTGGATCACCGCCATACTTTTCATGATCTTCAGGTGAAGGCTGAAACACTTTATCTGGAATTCTTGACTTGGTGAATTTGTGATGAATCCAATCTGTACAAACAAGAGACTCCATGCTTTTTGTCACAGTTTGTAGTCTGCCTAATGGCCTCTGAACTACTGTACACAAAATCCCTGCCATAAGTGTGATGATTATTCTCTTTAGAGGCCCTAGCTTAATGTCCAATACTTTTGGCCACTCAGTCTCCACACTAGCGCCCGCCAAATGTTCAACCTGAATCTTGCCTGAGATTTTTCTCTTTTTGATGGTGTTGGCTTTTTCCAGAGTCTGAGTGAGCTGACCTTCTGCCACCTGGACTACACTTTGCCTATACCCTAGGCTTCAAGTCCCACATGGAGGTTCTGAGATGGGCACCTTGGCTTATCTTGTGATTTCCCATTTCTTCACTTCCTTGAGGAATGCTCCTCGGGATACATATATATTTTGAGACAGAGTCTCAGTATCTTGCTCTTGTAGAGTGCTGTGACATCACAGCTCACAGCAATCTCAAACTCTTGGGCTTAAGTGATTCTCTTGCCTCAGCTTCCCAAGTAGCTGGGACTATAGGTGCCCACTGTAACATCTGGCTATTTTTTTGTTGCAGTTGTCATTGTTGTTTAGCAGGCCTGGGCCAGGTTTGAACCCGCCACCCCAGATGTATGTGGCCAGCGTCCTAATCACTAAGCTATGGGCACAGAGTCTCCTCAGCCTGTATAGAGAGGGCTCTTCCTAATAGTCAGTAGTCAGGAGTGGATGTGTTGTCCACTCACTCACGTGCTCTCCCCCCACCCTTCCTTTCCTCCTTCTCTTTCTTTCTTTTTGTACCTTTTAAACTTCTCAGGGTCTTATGTAGGAGGTAGAGATTTCAACGTAAGTTTAGACCACATTCTTGATATCTGGAGATTTTGCTTTTTAGTTTTCTATACTTTTGTGTTACTTGAATGATTTTGCTACAAATGCATTGTTATTATTATTATTTTTTGAGACAGAGCCTCAAGCTGTTACCCTGGGTAGAGTGTTGCAACATCACAGCTCACAGCAACCTCTTCCTCCTGGGCTCAAGCGATTCTCCTGCCTCCGCCTCCCAAGTAGCTGGGACTACAGGTGCTTGCCATAATGCCTGGACATTTTTTTTGGTTGCAGCCATCATTGTTGTTTGGCAGGCCTATGCTGGATTTGAACCCGCCAGCTCAGGTGTATGTGGCTGACACCTTAGCCTCTTGAGCCATAGGCGCTGAGCCCAAATGCATTATTTTTGTAATAATCTTTAAAAATATTTTTATGAAAAGAAATTGGATTAATAACATCTACGTAATAATCTGGAAAAATGTTTATGATATAATGGTAAGGAAAGAGGTAGAAATATGTGCAGGAGGGTGACAACAATATAAAACAAGACCATGACCAAAACTCACCCCCCAAAACCAAATTTATGCATAGAAGACAGACTGGAATGAAATACGTAAGAACTAGTGTTTATACTTACTCGATGAAACCATGGATAAGTCTTTTGTTCTTTTTGTATTTCCATGTTTTATATGTAATTTTTAAAAGAGTATATTCTTCTTTTATGATGGGTAGGGAAATTGAGCCAGTCACGTTAAAGGAGCTTAGTCAATGGCAAAAGTTAGACATCACAAGAAATGGTTTGTGGGAGAAATCCATACCCAAAGGAGCTGACTGAGATGTATCCCGAGGAAGGTAAGCCTAGAATGTGGTTATTGGAAGAAAAATAACATGGTCAACTGTACTTTAATGCATCGGGCACGAAGCCGTGCTTTAGTGGATATTTGTTTACCTCTATTCCTCCGTTTCTCCAATAAGAGTGCCTTGTAATTGTTTGGGTATCCATCCTTCAATAACACATGTAGCATCTGGGGCTTTACCCTTTGCTCAGGGGAGCAGCACATGACCAAGGCCTATGCCAATCAGCATATCACATGCCTCTTGCATCTTGACTGGTTCAAAGGTGTACTAGTAAAATGAAGTTAGTTAAATTAAAGGCACCACAAAGAAGCTTTTTTCCTTCTCCACATTGCTATGATTTGATGGTTTGTCCCACCAAAACTAATGTCCTAGTTTGGTCCCCAATGTGGCAGTATTGGGAGGTGGTGCCTTTAAGAGGTGATTTGATTGTTAAAGGGGATAAATCTCTTTCCTACAGGAGTGAATTCCTGTTCTCGCTGGACTGGATTAGTTACCAAGAGAGTGGGTAGTTACAAAGCAAGGCTGCCGCCCATGTTTGGTCTCTTTCACACCTCCTTCCTTGCCCTCCTGCTCTTCCTCTATGTTATGACACAGTAGGTGGCCCTTAGGTACAGTTGCCTGATCTTGAACTTCTCAGCCTCCAGAGCTATGAGCTAAATAAACTTCTTTCCTTTATAAATTACTCAGTCTTAAGTATTCTATTACAGCAGCAGAAAATGGGCTAAAACACAGGTTGTACTTAAACCCTGCTGTACGTGTGTGGGAGGCAGACAGGCTGAATTCCTCACCCACCTTCCAACTCAGAGTAAGGTGCCCAGTCAGGGGAATGTCTACGTGACTCTCCCTGCATGGGGAAATCAGCAGTGCAGGCAGCTGAGACTATCAACTAGTAGCTTAGGCTAGAGAAGCTGAGATGTCTGAGGAGATGAGACTTGCTCTCTCTCCTCTCTCTTTCAGTTGCACTGTTATCTGGCCTCTTCAGATGTTCCATTACCCTATGTCCCTGTTTACCCTTTACCAACCTTCCTGGGGCCTGTAATCTCCCCTCTCTCTTTCTTAATCTTGACTGCTGACTACTGACTGCTGTGCATCCTTGCACATATACTCTGTTATATACCCCATGAAAAGACTCTGAAAAACAGGACAGGGGCTGCCTTGTTCACATGCTGCTCCCCCTAGGCACATGTAACAGTGTATGCCCTCACAGGCTTCTGGTTTTATGCACTAAGTTTGGTGTAAGTTTCTATCTCTTTCCTCAGGATTATCTCCCTTGCTGGGCACTGTCACAGGTTGGGGTCCACTAGATGCCCAACATACTTGACATTGGAACTGGAAGGCTACATACAGCAGCTGCAAACATCTTATTTCCATGTGGAGCCTCAGAATTAAGCAAACCATGGAAGGGAGCAAAGCATTTAACCCCCAATTTGGCCACCTTGAAGCCAGATTTCCCTTAGATTTTTTGTTATGTGACCCAACATGTTTCCTAAGCCAGGTTGAGTTAGATTTTTCTACAACCTGTGCTTATGAAGATTTGCTTTATTTATTTTTGAGACAGTCTCAAGCTGTCACTTGGGTAGAGTGCTGTGTTATCATAGCTCACAGCAACCTCAAACTCTTGGGCTTAAGCGATTCTCTTACCTCAGCTTTCCAAGTAGCTAGGACTACAGGTGCCCACCACAATGCCCAGCTATTTTGTTGTTATTGTTGCAGTTGTCGTTGTTTTAGCTGGCCCAGGCTGGATTTGAACCTGCCAGTCTCGGTGTATATGGCCAGTGCCCTACCAACTGAGCTATGGGTACTGCCTGAAGATTTGCTTTAAAAGGAGGACTTGAGAGAGATAATTCTTTGCCTTCTATCCAGTACTTTCTATTTTTCTTTTCTAAAGACAGTCTTACTTTATGACCCTTGGTAGACTACCGTGGCATCACAGCTTACAGCAGCCTCCAACTCCTGGGCTAAGGCAATTCTCTTGCCTCAGCTTCCTAAGTAGCTGGAACCACAGGCACCCGCCACAAAGTCTGGCTATTTTTTGTTGCAGTTTGACCTGGCCAGGTTAGAACCCGCCACCTCCGGTATATGGGGCCGGCGCCCTACCCACTGAGACACAGGCGTTGCCCTATCCAGTACTTTCTTGAGAGCAATGTTCTGATTCATGGCTGCCATCCCTACTTGATGGGCAGATATAGTGATGTGCTTCAAAATGACATTCTGGTCAACAGATGCCCACATTCAAGGTTCAAAACCATAACTGGTATAGTTGAATTAACATGTGCCATATTTGTTTCTGGTTTCTATTTGATGCCCTTATTCTTTGCTCTTATTTTTGTCTTCTTTATTGTCTTTTTGTGAAATGAATCAAGGATTTTATATGATTCCATTGTTCTCATTTTTCTTAGCATACCAATTATACTTCTTTTTGTTTGTTTGTTTTTTTTACTTTTTTAAGTGGTCACCGTAGAGTTTTTAATATACATTTACAACTAATCCAAGATCACTCTATACCACTGCATGGATATATACCTTATAATAAAAAATAATACTAATTCCTCTCTCCCTTCCCTTGTATCATTGCTGTTATTCACTTAATTTATATATGTACATATCATTATATATATATATAATATATATATATAAATAAGCATATATAATAAAATATACTGGCCATTATTTTGAACGAACTTTTCTGTTATATCAATTCTGAATAAGAAAAATAGGAGTTTTTATTCTACCTTCATTTATTCCTTCTTCGATGCTCTTCCTTTCTTTATATAAATCTGAGTTTCTAACCTTTATCATTTTTCTTCTCTCTAAAAAACTTCTTTCAATATTTCTTATAAGGCAGGACTATTGGTAACAAATTCCTTCAATTTTTGTTTGTGTGAGAAAGTAATTCTCCTATACTTTTGAAGGATAATTTCACAGGGTACAGAATTCTAGGTTGGTAGTATTTTTTTTTTCTCAACAGCAAATATTTCACCCCACTCTCTTCTTGCTTGCATGGTTTCTGATAAGTCAGATTTAATTCTTATCCTTGTCCTTCTATAGATAAGATGTTTCCCCTGGTGCCAACTTCTTTATCTTTGATTTTCTGTAGTTCAAAAGTAAGATGCCTAGGTATAGGGTTTTGTGCTTTTTTTATCTTGCTTGGTGTTCTCTGAGCTTCTTAGAGCTGTGATTTGGTGTCTGACATTAATTTAGAGAAATTCTCAGTGATTGTTGTTTCAAATATTTCTTCTTTTTTCCTTTATTCTTCTCCTTTTGGCATTCCCATTACTTGTATATTATACTTTTTGTTGTCCCACAGTCCTTGGATATTCTGGTCTGTATTTTTTGGCCTTGTTCTCTTTCCTTTTCAGATTTAGAGGTCTCTATTGAGATATCCTCATACTCAGAGGGTCTTTCTTCAGCCATGTCCAGTCTGCTAGAAAGCCTATTGAAGGCATTCTTCATTTCTGTTACAGTGTTTTTGATTTCTAGGATTTCTTTTTCGTCTTTCCTTAGGATTTTCATCTTTCTGCTTACATTGCCTGATCAGTTTTTGAATGCCATCTACTTTATCCATCAGAGCCCTTAACATAGCAGTACTTATTTTATATTCCCAGTTTGATAATTCCAGCATTCTTCCATGTCTGGATTTGATGCTTACTCTGTCTCTTCAATTTGTGTTTTTTGCCTTTTAGAACCCCCTATAATTTTTTCTTGATATCTGGACAGAAAGTGCCAGGTAAAAGGCACAGCTGTGAGTGAGTGTTTAGTAATGTGGTGGTAAGGTATGGGGCATTCTACAGTCTTATGATTAGGCTCTGTCTTTAAAGAGCCTGCACCTCTGGACTGTGAACTTCACAAGTGTTTCTCAGTTTTCTCTCTTCACTTAGGTGGGATGGCATGGCTAGAGTGGGCTGGAGTTGGGTATTTCCCTGCCCCCAGGTTAGTTAGCCTCTGATCATACCCAGCAGCTATGGTTAAATAGTTTCTCCTGAGGGTAAACCTTGTTAGGAACAGAGTCTTCTGGTGGGTTTGAAAATGGTTCCTTTTCCTCTCCCCTGATGAGATTTTTCTCCAATATTCACTGCAAGCTCCTGGAGGTAAACCTAGGACAGCATGGGGTCCCCCCCTCTTTGACTGTTTCCTTAGCATTTTTAATTCTCAGGCTTGTCCACAGAGCCTCCACCAATTTGTCAATGATACCTCAGGTTTTCCAACCCAGCTGAGTCCTGTAGTTTCCACTCATGAACCTCTGCTCCAGTGAGCTGTGTTCACCTTTCTCTCTAATCTTGGGGCAGCAGTTTGTCCTCTGTCCTTACCTTTCTTACAGATCCAGGAAGAGTTGTTGACTTTTCAGTAGGTCAACTTTCTACTTGTTGTTAAGACAGAGTGGCAACTTCTAAGCACCTTACACGTGGAACAGGAAACCAGAAGTCCTATTTCAAACAGTTTTTATTAAACAGAGTAGTGTAATGAATCCCCGTACCTAGCCGAGGTTCAACAATTATTAACATTTTGTTAATTTTGAGAAGGAGTCTCCACAGAGACCAGTATTTAACAGTTAAAGAATTTAGAGTTTAAAAAGTCATTCAAATAATTTGGAAGAGGGTAAGAGCTGTTTTTAAATAAGTTATTTAAGTCAGTGGTTTTCAACCTTCCTAATGCCGCAGCCCTTCAATACAGTTCCTGTGGGTTGCGACCCACAGGTTGAGAACCTCTGATTTAAGTGATTTGGACAAGAGCTTATATATATATATATATATATAATATATATATAATACATTATAGTATATAATATAATCTATACTATACATATTTTATAGTATATATATAATCTATACTATATATAGTATACTATGTAATATAATATATATCTATGATACATGTATGGTGTGAACACAGTATGAAACAGAAAACAGATAATGTTAACTTTTTTGGTAGCTCTTTCATGTAACATCACTTCACTCAAATCCCTTCATGTACTTATGTGAAGAAGAGCCTGTTTTCTATTACATTTCCTTCTGCAGCTCAGAGGGTAAAACAGTCCAATTCAATTCAGCAGACTTGTTGAGTCTGCAGGGAGTTCCTTGTGCTATGTGAGACCAGAGACAAGAGTTCCAAATTTTGACCACAGTTATCTGAAAGGCTTTATTGGGAAAGTGGTATTTGAGCAGCATCTTTAAGAGTGGATTCTATGTCTAAAGGTAGATATGGAAGAGGCAGAATTCCAGGCTAAGGGAACTGCATGTACAAAGACAGGAGGTGGAATGTGCAGGATGAGTTTGGGGGCGTGGTTATATAATAGTGTTTGTGATGGAAAGGTAATTCAAGAATTGGATGAATCTTAAAGGTGACATCATGGAGCAGAGGTTAAAGCATAGGTTCTGTTGACACACAGACCTGTCTGGTTACCTATGGCCTCAAGTGACAGGCTTGTTGCCAGCCCCAGATCCATTCCCAATGTGTTTTCCTTAGTGGTAGAGCTGCCTCTCCTTCTCCTTTTGATGGCTGGAAATGCTGGACACTTGTTTACCAGCCTCTCTTGCAGCTAGGGCATGGCCATGTGATCCAAGAGGGAAATCTGCAAGGGGGACATCTAGAGTTTTCTCCCTAATCAAAAAAGTCTCTAAAGTCAAAAAAAAAAAAAAGTCTCTAAAGTCAAAACTTCTTTCTGCCTCTGAACACAGTTGTGTGACAGTGTGAGCTCTGGAGCTATGGCAATCATCTTGTAACCCTGAGGACATAAGCTGAGATGAAAACCAAGGTGTTGAGGATAGTGGAGGGGAAGATGTAAAGTGCTCTAGCACTTGATGACACTATTATGCCATTCTACATATGCCACCTTTGTTTGGAATGTCACATTGTATAAAATGATGCATTTTTCTTATTGTTGAAGCCATTTTGTTTTGCCTAACCCCATAAAGTAGAAAAGAAAAAAAAAATTCTCTTACCTAAAGCATTTCTCCTTTACAACCTTTAGACTATTTTAAAAAATAAATATTTAGAACACATAAGAATGTATATAAAATGTATTTTCATACAGTTTTGTACAATACTCTATTTTTAAAAATTTCATGTTCAGCAAAAACATGCAAAACAGGGCTTATGGGAAAAGTTAGGTTAGGGATAGACTACTTAAAACCTCGAAGTCTGGGCTGAGTGTGGGAGCTCATGCCTGTGATCTTAGCATGCTGGGATGTTGAGATGGAAGGATCCCTTGAGCTCAGAAGTTCAAGACCAGCCTGAGCAAGAGTGAGACCCTGTCTCTCATAAAAATAGAAAAATTAGCCAGGTGTGGTGGTAGCCTTCTGGAGTCCCAGCTACTACTCAGGAGGCTGAGGTAGGAGGATTGTGTGGGCCCAGATTTGGAGGTTGTAGTGAGCTAGGCTGACACTACCACACTCTTTCTAGGGTGACGGAGTAAGACTGTCTCAAAAAAAAAAAAAAAAAAAAGAAAGAAAGAAAAAGCGTCTGTAAGAAGAGCCCTGATAAAAGCAACTCTCTCCATAAATATCCTGGCCCAGTTTGCTCTTCATTGGTGGTTTTACCCAGCGTTATGGCGAGGCCTTCCTTTGCAGGCTTATATCCTGACACACCTGTTTCCTCCTTAGACATGAAGGTCCTTGAGCACATTTGCTTCCAACAGAGACCGTTTTCACCAAAATTAAAAATACAATCTAAAGTTAGCTTTCTATAATCATTTTATTTAAACATAATGAGAAGTGTCTTCTTAATTTTTCATTTAAACTCTCAACTTCTTCAAATAGTGTAATATAGTGAAAAATGTAGAGGTTCTTGAAACCACATAGTACCTGAGTAGCTGAACATATATATACACACACATATATATGAGTATATATGAGTAGCTACTCTGCCCCCCAATGGAAGACACTTATGTGTGGTTTTCAGCTTTTTCCTTAGGGTTCTGAAAGATGATGAAGGCTTCTCCTTGTGAGAAAGCTCATTCTAATCACTTCAAAACATACTGGAGAAACTGCATATGCATTGACTTGGTTTCTGTGGTATGATGATACTAATCACCTATTACCTGTCATATGTGAGCCAGTTAGGATTAAGAGAACACCAGTGTGGTTAAAATGGCAAATTTTATGTTACATAAGGGGACACCCATGCTCAGTGGTTGGGGTGCCAGCCACATGCAGTAGGGTTTTTGGGTTCTAACCCAGCCTGGGCCTGCTAAACAAACAAACAATAACAACAAAAATAGCCAGGCATTGTGGTAGGCACCTGTAGTCCCAGCTACTTGGAAGGCTGAGACAAGAGAATTGCTTGAGCCCAAGAGTTTGAGGTTGCTGTGAGCTATGATGGTACAGCACTCTACAGAGGGCAACAAAGAGAGACACTGTCTCAATAAAAAAAAATTATGTTATAGATATGTGTTTGACTACTATATATACACACATACATATATACATATACACACTATATATATGCATATATATATGTACACATACACACACAGTGGCCATAAAGTCCAATTTAGTTGTCTATTTTAAATTGCATATGAACTTTATGGCCACCCTGCGATACAGTACCTACAAAAGCTCTGTGTATAAGAGTTATATCTATCAATGTTTACTATATGAGTCTTTAAAACAGAAAATGTTTTTTAAAAACACCATTGTGAATAGATAGTATTAATCTTGTTATATCCATTTCTCAGCTTCAGAAACAAAATTTTACTAATATTGGTGTGTCTCTCCCTAAATGCATTGCTCTGTCACCTAGAAGGAACAACCATCCAGGATCTGGTGCTTATCATTCCCACGTCTTTCTTTTTAGTTTTCGTAGATTTGGAATATACCTGAAGACACATAATTTAAAAAATTTAAGCCAATGCAATCATACTACAGTATCTGCATTATTTTAGAACTTGTATTGACTTCTTGGTTCATCCACCCCGACAGGTGCCATTGGTCTCCCATACCCTTTCAAATCAGTGGTGCGGTTCTTCTCAGGACGTCATTAGCACACCTTGATGTCTTGCTTCAGAAGTTGCAGTGGGGACATAAACACCCATACACATCCTTTTCTCCTCTCCCAGAAGCTCCCTCCCCTGAAAGAGGTCCATTATCCACAAGTACTTATTTGTAGGACTCAGTGTATTCCCAGCCACAGTAGAGCATTACATTAGAATAGAGCTAACATGCATGGAAATCAGAATATGTTTGAAATTACTTCTTAGCACACTGAAAAATGCATAGGCAGCATAGCCACTATTGACAGAGATAGCCTTGGCTGGTAGACCTACCCTGTTTTAAGCTGGTTAGGGGAACTGGAGTCCTGGAATAAGAAGCCAAACCCCCTTCTATGAAGAAAGAAAAGCTGGAGACAGAAAGAGGAAGTGAGAGGCAAACTATAAAAACTTGAGTTGGGCTCGGCGCCTGTGGCTCAATCGGCTAAGGCGCCAGCCACGTACACCTAAGGTGGCGGGTTCGAATCCCCAGCCCGGGCCCGCCAAACAACAAAAAATGGCCGGGCGTTGTGGTGGGTGCCTGTGGTCCCAGCTACTTGGGAGGTGGAGGCAGGAGACTCGCTTGAGCCCAGGAGTTGGAGGTTGCTATGAGCTATGATGCCATGGCACTCTACCCAGGGGGATAGCTTGA
>CAUYQV010178081.1:0-17130 GCA_963574575.1 Galagoides demidoff
TTTTTTTTTCATTTCTAATTTTAAGTAAAATAATAGTAAGGCTTAACAATAATTTCTTACAATTATTGATAAGCTGTAGTCCCTTTAGCAAGTTGTGAAAGTGCATAGAGTAGGTGGAGTCATAGGACTGGATGAGGGTCCTCAGGGAATGGATGTAGTAGGAGAGGATGTTCAGAGATTGAGAACTAGGTAACTCTGGCATTTGGATACTGGGGAAAGGGTGAATCCAGTGGAGACCACGAAGAAATGAATAGTGGAAAAAAGCAGGAGAGTGTGGTGTCCTGGGAAGTGATCTGAAGACGTTTTAATGAGAAAGGAACGATCAACTGCGCCACCTGCTGTTGATAGACGAGAAGTGTGAGACTTGAGAATTGGCCATTTAATGGGTAATATGGAAGTTACTGGGGAATCTGACAAAAGTGACACAAAGACCGTGTGTTGGGAGGGAGCCCGGCAAATTCACAATTTATTCATCTGAGAAATCAGATCTTCTGGATTTATAACTTCTAAATTTATTAATCAAAATCTCTCAGGGGTGAAAAGGTCCCTAGAGATCTCTTGTTTTCCATCTCTAACCTACTCTGGGAAATTTGTCTGCTCTGAATCCAACCATAGATTTTTTTCTGAGTGGCTCAAAATGACTGTTCAGTAGAGCTCTTTAGAGATGTGAACTCATACTATTAATTTCGATCTGAAACATGTGTCCAGCCTGATTCATTTTAATGTTGAGGACAATTCAAGGATAACATTAATAAATAGTAATAAAAGGAAACACCAAGTAAATGAAAATGGTTTACATAAAAGATCCCTGTTCTTCCCCACATGCAGAGTATATAGATGGTAGGGATGAAAACAGAGGAGCACGTGGTTCTCAGTAAAGCCGGAGATGATCTTCCAAAAGCCATGTCAGGTCTTTTCCTCTTCTTAAAACAGACAAAATGGAGCCAAAAAGGTTTTAACATTTTGAGTTTTATAGTCACGTTACATTATCTTCGTGATTGTCTCATAGAGACAGCTTCATCAAGCTGCACCCTGGTGCTAGGACATTATGCCCACAATCCAAAAGACTGTTACCAAGGCAGGAAGAAATGAAAGAACGTAATTTTTCAAATGGCATATTTAGCTGAATGACAGAGCTTCCTTTTATAGATGATAAATAAAATGATGGTAAATGATATATATAGAAAGGATATCAGTTTCACATGTTCTCGCTCATATGTGGGAGCTAAAAAGAATGGAACGTATGTTGATAGAATGTGTGGTTACCAGAGGCTAGAAGGAATGGGGGTGGCAGGCAAATGGAGATAGTTAATGGGTACAAAAATACAGTTATATGGAATGAACAAAATCTATTAAAAAATGGATAACAGACTAAGGTTACTAACCTCTAATTCCATTTGCAAAATCTCTAATTTCCTTATTCATTATGAAGACTGACATCACAAAACCATGAAATCTTTCAGATCATTCTTAAGAGGAAAGATTTATACCATTTGAAGAGAAACCAGAGTATCAGATCATTCTTTATTTAACCACATGTTTAATAAGTCTTATGAAAAACATCAACATGACTACAAAAAAAGGGAAGAAAAATGATTGATTAATAGAGTATGTGTTTTATAATATTAGTATCATTTATTCAAAATCTAACACAGGCCAGGTGTGGTGGTGGCTCTTTCTTGTAGTCCCAGCACTCTGGGAGGCCAATGTGGGAGGAGTTCAAGACCAGCCTGACCAAGACTGAGATCCCGTCTCTACTAAAAATAGAAAAATTAGCCAGATGTGGTGGTGTGCACCTGTAGTCCCAGCTGCTCAGGAGGCTGAGATAGGAGGATCCCTTGAGCTCAGGAGTTTGAGGTTGCTGTGAGCTGAGGTAAGACCATGGTACTCTGGCCAGGCAACACAGTGAGACTCTGTCTCAATAAACAAAAAAACTAACACAGAAAGAGGAGATTTATGGGAAAAAACCCTTTTGTAAGTAATAATAGATCGATAAGAGATAATAATAACAAAAGCAGCAATGACTAGGCATTAAGGATCAAAGAAGACCTGTGTGCTGGCACATGCTTGTGATCCCGGCACTCTGGGAGGCCAAGGCCAGTGGATAGCTTGAGCTCATAAGTTCAAGACCAGCCTGAGCAAAAGCAAGACCCGCAGTTTCTAGTAAAATTAGAAAAACTGAGGCAAGAGGATTGCTTGAGCCCAAGAATTGGAGGTTGCTGTGAGCTATGACATTACAGTGTTCTACCCAGGGCAATAGCTTGAGACTCTATCTCAAAGAAAAAAAAAAGATCTAAAAACACAAGTTTAGAAAACTTCATCATTTATAAGAGTTGTGATGAACAGACATAAATAAATGAAAATATATTTAGCTTACTGAAAATCTCACAGGAAGAAATATTCATAATTTCATGATCAGCATTTATGGAGTGCTATGTGAACAAAATGTAGGCACTAGTGCTATTAACATTTTTCTACTCTTAAATGGTTTATAGATTGAATAAAATTGAAGGATTCTATAGTAGACATGTATTTCACTTGGCAAATATAATAAAACTCAAATGAAGTTTGGAAGAAGTGGTTATATCCTTTTTTAATTAATTAAAAAAAGCATTTAAGAGCTTTGAAACAAACTTAAAAGAAGTAATACCGTTTGCTCTCCTTGTGGTACTGAAATAGCAACCTAACAAGATTGCTCATCCCACTAACAGGAAAGATTTATACATCAGTCTGTAAGACCTGAACTAATGCTTAGCAGAATTTCTATGAAAACTATTTCTACTGTTGCCATGGAGTGATCTCCCAGGCTTATTATTATTATTGTTGTTGTTATTATTTTGAGACAGAGTCTCACTATTTTGGCCTCTATACAGTGTCATGGCAACACAGCTCACAGCAACCTCCAACACTTGGGCTTAAGCAATTTTTTTGCCTCAGCCTCCCAAGTAGCTGGGACTACAGGCACCTGTCACAGTGCCTGGCTATTTTTTTGTTGTAGTTGTCATTGTTTAGCAGGCCTGGGCCAGGATCGAATCTGCCAGCCCTGGTGTATGGGGCCAGCGCCCTAACCACTGAGCATGGGTGGCAAGCCATCAGGATATGTTATTAAGTGAAAAAAAAAGGGAATTTCAGAATTGCATGTACAGCATGTTCCATTTTCTCCTTAAAAATATAGAAGCATAACCTCAAAACTTATTTATTTATTTTTTTGAGACAGAGTCTCACTTTGTTGCTCTCAGTAGAGTGCTATGGCATTGTAGCTCATAGCAACCTCCATCGAAATCTTGGGCTCAAGCAATTCTCTTGCCTCAGCCTCCGAGTAGCTAGGACTACAGGCACCCACCACAGGGCCCTGGATATTTTTTGTGGGGGCGGTGTCCTTGATCTTGCTTCTTGAACCTGTGAGTTCAGGCAATCCACCTGGCTCAGCCTCCCAGAGTGCTAGGATTATAGGTGTGAACCATCGCTCCTAGCCCTTCAAAATTAAAAAAAAAAAGTATATCTATAGAAGGAAGGAGAGAACAGGAACAGAAGATAGAATTTCTTTTGAATACAGACAATGAAAGCAAAATGAAACAAATGAAAAGAAGACTTAGACATTGTAATTTGTGCCTCGCTGGTGGAATAATGCAAAAAAATGTTAAACTGTTTTCTTAAGTAATAATACTATTTTCTGAAACTATTATATATTTTAGATTTAGAGGATAAAAAAATTTAAGTAATTATGGTAATGACGTTAGGAGCCAAGATTTTTATTATAGGAAAAAGACATAAGACAAATAAGTTTGTTTATCATTTCATTTTTTTGAGACCGAGTTTCACTATGTCTCCCTCAGTAGAGTGCAGTGACATCACAGCTCACAGCAACCTCAATTGCCTCAACTACCCAAATAGCTGGGACTATAGGCATCCACCACAATGCCCGCATATTTTTGTTGTCGTAGTTGTCATTGTTTAGCAGGCCGGGGCTGGGTTCAAACCCACCAGCCCCAGTGTATGTGGCTGGTGCTCTAGCCTGTAGCTGAGCTACAGGTGCCAAGCCTCGTTTATTGTTTTAAATTTGAATGGGAAATATCTATGTGAACTCATGAAGTTCTTTTTCTTTCTTTCTTTTTTTTTCTTTTGAGACAGAGTAACACTTTTTTGTCCTGGATAGAGTGGGATGGTATCACAGCTCACAGCAACCTCAAACCCTTAGGCTCAAGCAATTCTCTTGCCTCAGCCTCCTGAGTAGCTGGGACTACAGGTGCTTGCCACAACGCCCAGCTATTTTTAGAGACGGGGGTCTCACTCTTACTCAGGCTGGTCTCGAACCTGTGAGCTGAGACAATCCACCTGCTTCAACCTCTCCTACTCCTTTCTAAAATGAAGCCAGGGTCTTCAGAGAAAAAGCTAATTCCAGATTTAGGTTAGAGAATACACAACGTGAGCTGTGAATATCATGACATCCAGATAGCAAGAAAGCTATCAAGACCAGTTAAGTTATGTTAGGACGTAGAGCCTACCTGATAGGACTGGCAGGCAATCTGCACTTCCGAAGATAACTAAGTGGATTTAAATACATCAAATCTGTTAAAGTTCATGAGTTAATAATAAAAGGCAACAAGGAAAAACTTATATTACCATCTTTTTAAGATACTAGGCAAAAACTTATTATTCTGAAAATTGGTTAATTAAAAGATTCAGGCCCAGGCTGGTGCCTGTGACTCAAAAGGGTAGGGCGCTGGCCCCATATGCTGGAGGTGGCGGGTTCAAACCCAGCCCTGGCCAAAAACTGCAAAAAAAAAAAAAAAAAAATTCAGGCCTTTCTTGAAGAAGCTTTACCTCAAAGGATCTAAATAATCAGGGAGAAAAGTTTTTTACTGAAGAAGTCCAGCTCATGTCTGTAATCCTGGTACTTTGGGAGGCTGAGGAGGGAGGATCCCTTCAGCAAGGAGTTCAAGATCAGCCTAAGCAACAGAGTGACCCCATATCCACAAAAAATAGAAAAAGCAAAAACAAAAACAAAACTAGCCAGGCATCATGTTGGGCGCCTGTAGTCCCAGCTACTGGGAGATGAGGTAGGAGGATCGCTTGAACCCAGGAGTGAGAGGTTGCTGTGACCTGTGATGATGCCAGGGCACTCAACCCAGGTGGACACAATAAGACTCTGCTCTGACTCAAAAAAAATAAAAGTCCAGCTATTAAATGATGAAGGAATGTCAATTAGCAGTTGCTAATGAAATAATAGTGTTAGGCAATTGTTATCGATTGTTCCAATTGCTGCTGGGACTATTAGGTGAAAGGTAAAGGGGAACATAATAGTGGAAGGACGAGGCGGACAGCAACGAACCCACCAGTCAGTCGTGATCTCACTAAAACACACAGCCAGGCTCGGTGCCTGGGGCTCAAGTGGCTAAGGCGCCAGACACATACACCTAAGGGGGCGGGTTTGAATCCAGCCCAGGCCACCAAACAACAATGACAGCTGCAACCAAAAAAAAAAAAAAAAAAAAAATAGCCAGGCATTGTGGCGGTGCCTGTGGTCCCAGCTACTTGGAGGCAGGAGACTTGCTTGAGCCCAGGAGTTGGAGGTTGCTGTGAGCTGTGATGCCATAGCACTCTACCCAGGGGGGAGAGCTCGAGGCTGTCTCAAAATAAATAAATAAATAAAACACACAGCCAGACTCACGGGCCTCCTGATAGCAGTACAGACGGAATACCTACAGCCCACCCTTCCAAAACATTCAAACCTAAGTCTGAACAAGTCTTTCTACGTATCCACCAGTTACATAAAATTTAGGGGCTAGATAACACACCATAACTATGTAAACAGTAAAATCAGATGTGGGAAACTCTACCAGACAGTTATTGTTGTTTCTTTGACAAATAAATATAAAGAAAAAAAGGAGAAGGAGCCTATTAAAAGATACTTAAGACAAATAAAAAGTGCCAAATGTAGACAAAATTATGAATAATTGGAAAATTTGAAAGTTGACTGGATATTAGATATTAAGAATTTGTTGTTGTTTGGATGTAATAATAATGTTGCATTTATGTTAATGTAACAATTCTTAATTAGACGTATGAGTTGTTAAAAAACCAGCAACAAAAAGTCTAGTAATTAAATCAATCAGAGAAGCAAAGTCATACCACTGGGAGGAGTAACCCAAATGGTGGTTATAAATCAAAGCTGATCAATGTGCAGTAGACGACACACATGCAAACTTCACAAGGATGCAAAATTTGCCATTAAGAGTCAAGTTTTCAAATAACAATTATCATTATAAACGGTGCCCATAATGTTCGTATGCAATTTAAAATATTAAATTATCTTAATTTTTAAATTGCACCATCAGTTTATGGACACTCTGTGTATGTGTGCAACATTTGCTCACTCTGTGTTTGCAGTAGAGACAATCAGTTACTTTTGTATTTTTTTTTGAGACAGACTCTTGCTCTGCCACCCTGGCTGGAATGCAGTGGTGTCATCAATCATCATAGTCACTGTGATCTCAAGTTCCTGGGTTCAAACAATCCTCCTGCCTCAGCCTCTCCAGTATTTCCTAGCTACTATAGGCACGAGTCATCATACCTGGCTAATTTTTCTGTTTTTTTTTTTTTTTTTTTGCTAAGATGGGCTCTTGCTTTTGATCAGGCTGTTCTGAAAACCCTTGGCCTCAAGTAATCCTCCTGCCTTGGCCTCCCAAAGTGCTAGGATTATAGGCATGTACCAACTCATCTGGCCCAATTAATGTTTATAGTTCAACTTTTATAAACAGGAAGAACCTCAAGCTGAAGCATAACCTGAGAACAAACTACGTGAATTTATGACTATTTATCCCAAATTCTCCTTGATATAAGTTATTTGGGCACATTATTCCTGATCATTGATTACTGGGATATGTCCTTCTACTCACAAAGTTCCATGACAGTCTAGATTCCAAAATAGAATCATCTTTTTGATTCTCATTTTGCTTTTTATATTTGTTTCTAATCATTATTATTTATTACTATTATTATTATTTTTTGAGACAGAGTCTCATTATGCCACCCTTGGTAGACTGCCATGGCATCACAGCTCATAGCCACCTCAAACTCTTGGGCTTAAGCCATTCTCTTGCCTCAGCCTCTCAAGTAGCTGGGACTACAGGTGCCCGTCACAATGCCCGGCTGTTTTTTTGTTCTAATCATTATTTTAAATAATATTTCTAGGGAAATTTAACTGTTTTTATTCATGCAATAATTCAGAAATATTTGACTGAGTGCCATTTAAAAGTATGTTTTGAGGGTACATGTTAAATCTACTAAGTGTAGAATATAAATGTCTTAACACAATAACTAAGAAAATGCAGTGAAGACTATGTTAACCAGTTTCATGAAAGTATTTCAAATTGTATATAAAACCAACACATTGTAGTCCATAATTGCATTAATGTACACAGCTATGATTTAATAAAAAGAAAAAAAAGAAATAGGTTTTGGTTTAGACAGTTTCTGCCCTTTGGATGCATATGCTTTTTTTTTTTATTTTTAAGGAACTTTTATTTTTTATTTATATTTTAGTTTCAGAATAACATGAGGGTACGCGTGTTTCAGTTACATTGATTTTGTTTCCGAGGTGAAGTCCGAGCAGTTGAGGCCTTCGCCCAGGGGGCGTGCTGTACGCCCTCATATTGTGCACGTGAGGCGAGACCTCGCCAATCACCCTCTCTCCTCCCTGCCCGCTTTCCTTTCTCTCCCCTATCCCTCACTAGAATATTTTGTGTTTTTCTTTCATGTGGGTGTGTGTAGTTGTTTATATATTGGTTTTATATTAGTATCAAGTACATTGGATACTTTTTTCCTCATTCTTGTGATACTTTACTAAGAAGAATGTGTTTCAACTCCATCCAGTTAAATACAAAATATGTAAAGTCTCCATATTTTAAGGCTAAATAGTATTCCATGGTATACATGTTACAATGTGTTAATCCATTCATGGGTTGATGGGTACTTGTGTCGTGGAAGCATACAATTCTAACGTGGAAGGACAGAAATTGACAAATGAATAAATCAACAAGCAAGGTAATCTCAGAGTATAAATTCTAGGATTTATAGGAAGAAGTTGGGGAGACAGTTGTTCTTTAGGATGGGGGAGGGGCAAGGAACATTTTGGAAAAAATTAGCATTGAAGCAGAGTGCTCGGGAGACTCCTGAGCAAAGAGGAAAGAGCTAAGAGATGAGAAGAACCCCATTCAAGCAGAGCAATGCTAAGAAATTTTTTTTATTCCAAGTGCAATATAAAGCCACGAGAGGGTTTTAATGAATGGTATATCAAACTTTGGTTTACGTTCTTAAAAGACCAGCTTTGCACTTGTTTGGAGAATGGATGGAATGGGAACAAGAATACATTTTGCAGACAGGAGGCTACTGAGGTCTTTCTGGCAAGAGATGTGAATAGCTTCAACTAGGATGTTAGTGGTGGAGACAGAGAAATGGACCGACTGGAGATATATTTTGGAGACAGAAGAGACATCACTTGATGAAGGATTTGACCGGGAGAAGGGGGTGGAATTGGGTCCTCTATTTCCTAAGGAAGTACTGGAATTTATGAAGTTGACATATCACAACATCCCTGTAGATGGAATTTTATGATCCGGCCTTTCATAGCTCTTCAGATTTGTGCTTACAGGGCAGGTTGTTATGAAGTTTCTTTCCTAAAAAGAAAATCTTATTTTACTGCTGACTATTCATTTAACCTGCCAACATATAGCAAGAGCCACAAAGAAGTTCAAAGATGTTGAAATGCCTTCTAATGGGAGCAAGATGAATTGTGAAGAGAAAAAGAAAAGAACCCCCCTTGCTCCTCACGCCTCTCTCCTCTCCCCAGGCTGTGCTTGACAGTCTCTGAGGATATTCCACCCTCTGTGATTATTCCCCAGGCTGTCGACAAAGGCCATAGTGCTCTTTCAAGAAATCCAGAACACACGACTTAAAAGAGAAGGCTTTGCTGTCTTGTGAGGAAAGACCATTAAAAACAAATGTGTATTCTGCTCCCTTAGTTTGCCCACTGTCCTCTCTCACTTTCCTTTATGTCATCTTGACTTTCAGAGACCACAGAGTGGGTGTTCCAACTGCCTGCCTGAGTAGGGAGGAGAAGAAAACGTGAACAGGGGAAAGGATCAAATACACAAGGAGGTCATAGAGTTCATGTGCAAGTTTACATTTCTCAGCCCCTTTTCCTGTCAGGTAGAGCTAGTAGTGCATGTCTAGTAGAGCCAGGCTGCCAACTGGAGACTGGAGAGTTCCCGCTGCACATGGGCGTATAGGGGCTCACAAACTGCTATAGAGTCACTGGTACCTCCTGGGCACCTAGTAGATGTGAATATGTTCATGGCTGCAGTTGTTTCTGTTCTGTAAAACTGGCATTCCAGCTCAGATGCCATTCTATAAAATGAGATTTTGCTATGGATTTTATGAGAAAGTCTTAATGATACTAAATGTTTCAAGCAACGAAACTTTTAGAGCATTTGACAAGTGCCTAACTGGCATTTATTTCTGCTTAACTGTCACTAAACTCTGGGCACCACAGAAGATGATGAAAGGAAATGTGTGAAGGAAATTGTAGGGGAATGGATTTCAGCATTCTCATTTTACTAAATAAAATACAAAGACCTGGCGAAATCAAGCTCAACTTTAGTTACGGCTTCTCACTGGGGCAGCACATATACTAAAAGTTGGAACAACACAGAGAAGGTTAGCATGGCCCCTGTGCGAGGGTGACACGCACACTTGTGAAGCGTTCCATATTTCTGGATTAAGTCTGCCATGTTATATGGGCACAGTTTGTGCTGCCCCCAAACAATTTCAATAATAACCAGAATAGATATAATATTAATTTTAAAGTTTGAAATACTGTGAGAATTGCCAAAATGTGGCACAGAGATCCAAAGTGAGTCTGTATTAGTGGAAAAATGGTGTTGTTAGATACAGGATTCTTCAATTTGTAAAGAAATGCACTATTGCAAATCTGTGAATAGCCACCCTTCCAGGAGGCAGCAGAACTGGAAAAAGAATTCAGGTCTTCTGGTTTCAAGAGTAACCTTCTTTATGTAACATTACAGAAAATCCATTCTGGCTATTAAAACTCCTGTGCCCTAAAGCAAAGAACTACACATCAGTAATGAAATATTCCATAGACTAACCTGCTCTGTTACAATCATACATGAATACAGAATTTCCATGGCGAAGAAATAACATAGCTTGAGCATAAGATATTTGAGTTATTTTATAATTTCCCTTCTCTATTACTTAAAACTCTTTGGTTTCAAATGGGAAAAAAATCTCAAATTCACGTACACAGAGTCTCACTTTGTCACCCTTGGTAGAGTGTGGGACATCATAGTTCACGGCAACCTCAAACTCTTAGGCTCAAGTGATCCTCTTGTTTCAACCTCCCAAGTAGCTGGGACTAAAGGCGCCCACTATAGACCTGGTTAATCTTTTCTATTTTTTGTAGAGACGAGGGTCTCACTCTTGCTCAGGCTGGTGAGCTCAGGCAATCCACCCACCTTGGCTTCCCAGAGTGCTGGGATTATAGGCCTGAGCCACCACACCAGGACCTTGAAGGAAATCTGGAAAAGAAACAGTGGCTTGGTAAGTGAGAGGTTTGCACATTTGGGCAATTTATTATCCCAGGAGAGGGCTTGTTGAGCAATCTGCTGTTCCATTTTAGTTTTTAAGCTATAAGGTCACAGCCAAATTGTTTTCAATCCAAATCCTTAAAAAATCACAAATATAGGTTCTCCTTTCTTCAAGGGAAGAAAGGCCTTAGGCTTCAAATCTTCTTTGGAGAGAAGAAATGCTTTCATTTTGGGGGGTGTGTGTGGGTATGTGGGGGGTATGTGTGTGTGTGTGTGCGCGTGTGTGTGTGGGTATATGTGTTGTGGGTGTGTGTGGGTGTGGGGTTGTGTCTGTGTGGGGTGTGTATATGTATGTGTAGTGATGTGTGTGTGGGGTGTGTGTGCATTTGTGTGTGTGTGGTGTGTGTGTATGTGGTGTGTGAGGGAGGTTGCGTGTGTGGAGTGGGGTGTGTGGGAGGTGTGTGTGCATGTGTGGAGGGGTGTGTGTGTGTATGTGTAGGTGTACTAAATGTCCT
Organism: Galagoides demidoff; assembly: GCA_963574575.1. Classification (NCBI taxonomy): domain Eukaryota; kingdom Metazoa; phylum Chordata; class Mammalia; order Primates; family Galagidae; genus Galagoides; species Galagoides demidoff. The sequence goes on from CAUYQV010178081.1 coordinate 11,120, forward strand.
CCTTACAAAACAGGTAGATTCTTTTTTTCAAAAATAGAAAAAAAGGGGGGTTTTGAATTCTCATGTTAAGAAACAAAAATTAGTTTAAATCTACACATCACTATACATAACTAAAATGTCTCTAATACTCCCCACCTGAATACTACTGTTTATTTCTGGTGATTTTTATTTTATTTTTGTCTTTTTCTATATTTTTAAAAATTTCTACAGTAAATATGTATTACTTTGGGAATAAAAATTTAACCACAGAAAATTTTGAGTTCTTTCCATGTATGATTTGTTTACAAAGTTTTAAAAAGATTGATTTCTTTTCCTCTTGCGAGTGTGTGTTCTGACTGAGCGGTTACTTTAACTCTGCAGATATTTAGACAATTGAGTACAGGAGGAATCACCTTTCAAGCCCGAAGGTAATATATCTCCTTTTCTTGTCTTTCTTATAACTCTCATTACCAAACACAGTATGTAAAAATATTATTTTTAAAATGTTAGAAGAGATAGGGAAAAAAACAAATAAATAAATCAAAATAAATCAAACCACATTATGACTTCGCCATTGGGCATTATCAGGATGAAAGTAGAGGAATAAGAACAAATTATAGAGAACAAGACTCCTTTGGAAGGGAACCTTTTGGGTCAAATCTTTTAAAATATTTAGTTTTTAATCTGTATTCTACCGCCTGAAGGTAATGTAGCTGACGAAGTTTTAAAAAGCGTTTTTCTGGAATAATAAGACCAGATGGCTAAATGATCTTTCAAGTCCCCTCCTAATGCTTTTCCAGTATTTTCTACTATTAGCGCTACTTATTTTAAAACTAAAAGATTTGTCAAGAAATATCAACTTCCTTATACATCTGGCCTAGGGTAACACATTTTATCACTAATATAAGTATATATTTTCAATTAATCATTTACAGTGCTATTTCACAAAATGTTTCATGGAACTCTCGTTTTACGGGACACTGAAAGGTCTAAGCAATATTCCCTAACGAAAAGGTTTTATAATAGGATTTTTTGGGACCCTAATGTGCTAATCTGCACATTAAATCTCTGGGAGAATAATAGCGTAATAAGAATTTCTCAAAGTCAGGTGGCTCCTGTGGCTCAGGTAGGGCGCCTCAGGTAGGGCGCCAGCCCCATATACCGAGGAGGGTGGGTTCTAGCCTGGCCTCCGGCCAAACTGCAAGAAAAAAATAGCCAGACATTGTCGTGGGTGCCTGTAGTTCCAGCTACTCAGGAGGTTGAGGCAGGAGGATCACCTAAGCCCAGGAGTTAGAGGCTGCTGTGAGCTGTGATATCACAACACTCTACCTAGGGCCACAAAGTGAGACTCTGTCTCTAAAAAAAAAGAATTTCTTAAAGTCATTTGACCTCCAAACACTAGTGTTAGTGAAATACATTGTGGGAAAACGAGTTCTTGTGTACCCCAGATAAGGACCAAACTTCTAAGTCAAGCACTTTTTACCTAACACTTAATGCCCAACACAATCCTATTTATGTAATAATTTTTTCTCTGTTACTCAAACAAATTCAATTTTAGCCATGATTACAAGGATGAGTGTTGAAGAGAAAATTAATCATGGACTAAAAAAGGCTAGCACTAGGCCTGAAATTACCAGGCTTAAAAATGGCCAGTTACCAATATTTCTAAAAACATAACCAAGGCTATGTATAAATAGTTTTACTTTTCATCAGGTTTCCCTAGACCTCACACCATCACGATTAGGACACAAAGAAATGCTAGGAATTTCATTATACTTAAACTTTTTGTTTGTTGGTCTTTCCTTCCTTCCTTCCTTCCTTCCTTCCTTCCTTCCTTCCTTCCTTCCTTCCTTCCTTCTTTCCTTCTTTCCTTCTTTCCTTCTTTCCTTCTTTCCTTCTTTCCTTCTTTCTTTCTTTCTTTCTTTCTTTCTTTCTTTCTTTCTTTCTCTCTGTCACCCTGGGTAGAGTGCTGTGGGTGTCATTATAGCTTACCATAACCTCAGTCTCAGTCTCTTAGGCTCATGTGATCCTCTTGCCTCAGCCTCCCAAGAAGCTGGGACAACAGGTGCCCACCACAATGCTGGCCAGTTTTTCTATTTCTTTTTTTCCTTCTTTTTTTTGAGACAGGGTCTTACTGTGTCACTCTCGGTAGAGTGCTCTGGTGTCACAGCTCACAACCTCAAACTCTTGGGCTTAAGCTATTCTCTTGCCTTAGCTGCCCAGTAGCTGGGACTACAGGTGCCTGCTACAATGCCTGGCTATTCTTTGTTTTTGTCATAGTTGTCCTTGTTGTTTAGCAGGCCCAGGCCAGGTTTGAACCTGCCAGCCCTGTGTATGTGGCTGATGCCCTAATCACAGAGCTATGGGTGCTGAGCCTGTTTTTCTATTTCTTAGTAGAGATAGGATTTTGCTCTTGCTCAGGCTGGTCTCAAACTCATGAGCTCAAGCAATCTGTCTGCCTTGGACTCCTGGAGTGCTAGGATTAGAGATGTGAGCCACTGCGCCAGGCCTATACTTAAACTTTTTATTTATTTATTTATTTTGAGACAGAGCCTCAAACTGTCCCCCTGGGTAGAGTGCCATTACATCACAGCTCATAGCAACCTCCAACTCCTGGGCTCAAGCGATTCTCCTGCCTCCACCTCCCAAGTAGCTGGGACTACAGGCACCTGCCACAACACCCAGCTATTTTTTGGTTGCAGCCATCATTGTTGTTTGGTTTTGGATTTGAACCTGCTAGCTCAGGTGTATGTGGCTGGTGCCTTAGCCGCTTGAGCCACAGGCGCTAAGCCTATACTTAAACTTTTAAAGTAAAATTTGAAATAATTTTTATAAACATAATGTAAAAATTACACATAATGGTCTTTGAACTTAGTTGTATTTCTTTCAAGCTCTTAAAATGGGCTAATTTTCATTTTTAATTCATCAGTTATTATTATTATTCATCAGTTATTATTTTTAGAAATAATCAGAAACATTCACTCATAATATCACGAAAGATAAGAGATCCTTGCACTTTACAACTAATACTCTGAATACTATTTGAGGCACTGTCACTTGGAAGGTAAATAAGTTCTTCAGGCCCCCACCCTCACAGAGTAACAAACAAGTGATTTGGGTTTAGGGTAACCCCAGCAGACTGGGGCTGGGGAGCCAGGCTACAGAAGAAGAAATCAGGATGCTGCAGCAGCCAGTCAGACCGGTAGGTAGTCTATCTAGATGAGCAAAAAAGGGAAGGCTCAGGGTTGCTGAGGTCAGATGCCAACATTGCTGCGGAATGTTGAACCGGAGAGTCTAGCATTAGCCAAAATTGTTAAGAAAAAGCCTTTTGACGTCCTGACTGTGCTGCATACAAGCTATGGCAAAATCATCTCTAAAGAAAGCTTTCTAAGGTTTCTTATGAGATATAAGATATTGGTGGGTGTGGTGGCTTGCACCTATTATCGTAGCCCTCTGGGAAGCCAAGGCAGGTGGATTGCTTGAGCTTAGGAGTTCGAGATTAGCCTGAGTAAGTAACTACAAATAGAAAAAAACTAGACAGGTGTGGTCATGGGCACCTATAGTCCCAGCTACTTGAGAGGCTGAGGCAAGAGGATTGCTTGAACCCAAGAGTTTGGGGTTGAAGAGAGCTATGACACCATGGCGCACTACCCAGGGTGACAGAGTCAGACTTAGTCTCAAAACAAAACAAAACAAAACAAAACAGAAAACAAGAGGCAGGCGTGGTGGCTCATGCCTGTAACCCCAGCACGCTGGGAGGCCAAAGAGGGTGGATCACCTGAGCTCACGACTTTGAGACCAGCCTGAGCTAGAGCAAGATCTTGTCTCTAAAAATAGCCAGGCATTGTGGTGGGTCCCAGCTAGTGGGGAGGCTGAGGCAAGAGAATCATTTGAGCCCAAGAGTTTGAGGTTGCTGTGAGCTATGATGCCATAGCACTCTACTGGGGGTGACAAAGTGAGACTCTCTCAAAAAAACCCCAAAAATGATTACAAGATATTTACTGTGGTCTGAATTTTTGTGTCCTCTAAAATTAATATGATGGCTGACTTAGCACCTGTAGCACAGTGGTTATGGCGCTGGCCACATGCACTGAGGCTGGTGGGTTCGCACCCTGCCTGGGCCAGCTAAACAATAATGACAATTGCAACAGGAAAATAGCCAGGCATTGTGGTAGGCACCTGTAGTCTCAGCTACTTGGGAGGCTGAGTCAAGACAATCGCTTAAGCCCAAGAGTTTGAGGTTGCTGTGAGCTATGACGCCACAACACTCTACCAAGGGTGACATAGTGAGACTGTCTCACACACACAAAAAATTAATATGATGGAATACTAATCTCCAAGGTATGATGTTAGGTAAGGCCTTTGGAAGTGATTAGTTCATTAAGGTGGACCCCTCATGAATGTGATTACTGTCCTTACAATAGGGGCCTGAGGGAGCTTGCTTGCACTGAGGACACAGCAGAAGGCACCATCTTTGAGAAAACCCTCAGAAGATTTTGTAGCACTGAATCACAACTTGATCTTGGATTTCCCAGGACCCAGCGCTGTGAGAAGTAAGGGTTTTCTGTTCATAAGCCACCCAGAAGAGATGTCAAGAGATATTAACTTCCCGCACATCTGGAGTAGGGGTAATGCTTACTTATCAGCAATATGGTACATACTTTTCATTAATAATTTAAATGTTTAATATTTAATTAGTATTTTTGTTATAGCAGCTAGAATGGACTAAAACAACAATAGATTCATAAACAGAGAACACCAAATACACTAAACAACAAGCCATCCTAAAGCAGAGAAAGGTCAGATTTAGAGCTCACAGATTTTGGTGTTAGAGCCGTCATATAGACATTGCACAAAATTAGTACATACATGGTTTTAAAAATATAGACTGCAATGACAATGATGAGCCTCTGTGAAGAAATTTTCCTATCAAGAATAAAAATACTTACAAAATTATCACCTATATACCATTCCAAACGAATGGAGTAGTCATGAAAGAAAATACAACTGTTGAAATAAAATGACAGTAAGATTTTTTTGAAAAAGCAAATGAGACATATTGAAGACAGACTCAGTGAACCACAAGTAGAGCCACATGGAAGGCAAAAGAAATAAAGAAATGACACATGTGGATTAGTGCCTTAGAGACATAAAGATTAAAATGAGGTCTAACATAGCATAATTGACAATGGCCATAAATTTTCCACAGCTGATGAATTCACAAATCCCCAAGGCCCAACATATACCAGTGGGATAAGTAAGATCTCTTTCTAAACAGATGTGATGAAACTGTAGAGCACCAAAGACAAAGTGAGGATTAGGAAAGTAGCCAGAGAGAAGGGAGATCACCAACACTGAACAACCTTGAGAACGCCAAAGACTTTGCAAAATAGAGCAACTGTGGAAGGGCACAAGTCAGGGCTGAAATGAAACTTTATTCTGCTGCCTGTGCTGTGTACATTCATGTGGAGCTGCATGCTGGTGCGGACATAACATCTAATTTGCATCAAATCACAGCAGCTCTGAGTTGTTTTTTTTTTTTTTTTTTGGCTTTCTTTTGCTTTTCTATTTTTTTTAACAGCTTTATTGAAGTATAGTTTACATATCATACAATTTACCTATTTAAAGTAAACAACGGTTTAGTGTAGCATTAAAAACAGCATCATGCAAATCATCAGGAAGACTGTGTATTTCATAAGGGGCAAAGATCGAATTATTGCCAATTCCAGGAATTCCTTAGAAGTGTTGATGGCGACATCATCTGCTTTTTGACTGAGGAAGGCCAAATGTTGAAAGGATTTTTATGGCTTGTGACATGTTATCAGTCATTTATGGTATCAAATACCAATTTTGTGCCAGAACTTGACAATGAAAACTGTCTTACAGATTTAGCAATTTTTTTTTTTTTTTGAGACGGAGCCTCAAGCTATCCCCCTGGGTAGAGTGCCATGGCATCACAGCTCATAGCAACCTCCAACTCCTGGGCTCAAGCGAGTCTCCTGCCTCCGCCTCCCAAGTAGCTGGGACCACAG
>CAUYQV010178085.1:0-16213 GCA_963574575.1 Galagoides demidoff
TGTGGTCCCAGCTACTTGGGAGGCGGAGGCAGGAGACTCGCTTGAGCCCAGGAGTTGGAGGTTGCTGTGAGCTGTGATGCCATGGCACTCTACCCAGGGGGATAGCTTGAGGCTCCGTCTCAAAAAAAAAAAAAAAAGACCAGCCTTGAGTGAACCCCATCTCTAAAACTAGCTGTGCGTTGTGGCAGGTGACTGTAGTCCCAGCTGCTTGGGAGGCTGAGCCATGAGGCTCACTTGAGTTGAAGAGTTTGAGGTTGCTGTGAGCTTTGATGTCACAGCACTATACCCAGGGTGACAAAGTGAGACTATGTCTGAAAAGAAAAAAAGAAAAGGGGGCCACGCACCGTGGCTCACACCTGTAATCCCAGCACTCTGCAAGACAGGGGCAGGCTAATCGCCTGAGCTCCCAAGTTCCAGACCAGCCTGAGCTAGACCAAGACCTCATCTCTAAAACAGAGTCAGGCGTTGTGGCAGGTGCCTGTGTCCCAGCTATTCAGGAGGCTGAGGCAAGAGAAACCTCAACCTATTGAGGTTCCTGTGAGCTATGATGCCAGGGCACCGACCAGGGGGCAATAAAGTGAGACTGTCTCAAAAAAAAAAAGCATGTCAAGGTGATCATTACATCAAATCCAAATAAAAACTGTCACAATTTTGTGACTACACATATAGATTGGCTGGCTAGAAAGAAACCAATTGGTGGATTTCCCAAAGTTCTTTCCAAAGAAAGTGACACATTCCACTCACATAAAGGTAATGGCTTCCTTCCTTTCTTTCTTTCCTTGCCTAATTTTGGCAGCCAAAGGCTCTACCCCAAGACTCCCCTACCTCCCAAGAAAACTCTCAGCCAAGCCACTGGCCTCTATTCCTCTTCTGCTGGAGCCAGGGCACTGCTCAAGACCAAAGCCTTGACCCTTCTCTCCCCTTTATGCAACCAATACCAGCATCTGGGGCTTGTGTGTGAGAGGTGGTTAAGAGACTCCTCAGATCATCACAGGGGACCAGAAAGGAAAATTATGGAGTGGTTAGGAGCCTTTTCTCATCTTTTAACTGTGACAGGTTAGTATCTAATTAAGGTGAAATAATAAGAATAATGATGATGATACTTTGTTAGAAATTATTATGTGCCAAACACTATGTGAAGCACTCACTTGTTTTCTCTTATATGACTGTCACGACAACCCCATGAGGCAGTTCAGCCATGTTTTCTCCAAAATACAGATAAGGAAAATTATTTAAAGATTTTTTTTCCTCTGTACAACAGTGGTCTCTTTTTTTATTACTGGTTAGAATGCAGTCATACACCAGCATGTATAAACAAAACAGGAGGGGAGATAGGGAAGGGTCGGCAGCTGCCACAGGGAATGGGAGACCCCAGGCTAGGGAATTCTCCCTATTTCGGATCCTGGGACAGTGCCAATGAGCAAAGACAAGAAGTTGGGACCCTTGGGGTATTGCAAATGAGAATGGAAAACCAGGTCCCCTGAGTTCAACAAGCTGGGCAAAAAGGATCCTCAAGGTAAGGTGACTGGCCCACCCTCCAGAAAGTCCCTTGGGTGGATTCAGTTTCTCTTACAAAGAGAACTGTGTGAATAATTGGCAGAAGAAAGAAGAGAAATTCGGCCCAGACTCTCCATCTACCCATCAAGTTTCCATTATAATGGGCTCCCATCCACAAAGCCACCTGGAATAAATGAAACCTCAGCTTTTTCCAGGTATCTTTATTTTATTAAGTTCCACACTAGAATACCAAACAGTGCTTCTTTTTCTAAAGTTCCGTTCATTTAAAGACATATTTTCTCCATAGGATAGTTTGCTATTTTGAGCAGTTTTATATTTGGCTCCCAATACACAGGTGAGTCACAGAAGAGGAAATGCAGGACCATAATCCCTTATCTGAAAACCTGGAGGTCAGATGTCCTTGACATTCAGACTTTACGATTCTAGGAAGGTAATGAAATGCATTTAACACACATTATGTAACACTTGAAAATCAAATTCAAGGCTGGGTACAGTAGCTCATGCCTGTAATTCTAACTCTGGGAGGCCGAGGCAGGAGGATCGCTTTAGCCCAACAGTTTCAGGTTGCAGTGAGCTATGATGATGCCACTGCACTCTAGCCCAGGTGACAGGATCAGACTCTGTCTCAAAAAAATTTAAAAAATTAAATTCATTAATATTGTTGCAGCAGAACAAATGAACGTTTAAACCAAGTAAGAGAAATGTATACTACAGAACCTCATGTTGGTTTCCAAAAGCCCACAAAAAAACTTTTCAGAGCTTTCCACATTTCATAATTGTCCATAAAGGATTATAGACATGTGTAAATTATAACAGTGAAGTAAAATACAGCAAATCCACATAACGGATTCCCTTTGAGTAGGGAAATGGAGAAACTTTAATGTATAAATAAAATAAGGTAAAAAGGCAGGATACAAAATTGTACTCCACTCCAATCCTATCCAAGCCAAAAATGCATAGAAAGACCAGAATGAAATATGCTAATAGTGGGGCGTGCCTTACAGCAATGGATCAAGGGTGATTTTCTCCCCCTCTCCCTACAAACTTTAAATCTTCTAGAGGAACTTTCCAAAAATACCTACAACACAGTATTTTGAGAGGAAATGAGAAAAGAAAGCTTGGCATTTAACTCCAAGTGTCACTCTGGGCTTTTATAAAATTACAGTGAACCTACCATTAGAAAGCCATCACCACGTCCAGAATGACAACCTGGCACTATATGTGTCTATATTTATTAGATGGTCTAACTGACATTATACTATAAATCAAGTCTAATGGGCACTTTTGGGAAGAAAAACAATTTTTTTCAAAAAAGATACACAGGACAAAAGATAAATGACACTTTGTCATTTACCAAGATCCTTCAGAGATAACAGCTCATTTGAACCTCTCCAGCATCCAGAGAGGCAACGACAGGACTTGGTATGAAATGGAGGCATAAGAATCCCTTCTTAACTTTTGGCTTGAAATTCAGGGCTATAACTTAAAGATTGGTGCTCTTTCCACCATATCATGCCATTACCCTGTTATGTAGAAAATTTTTATTTATTTATTTTTTTTATTTATCAGTTAAATATATGAAATTTTATTTTATGTTTTTATTTCAGATAGTAAGAAGGTATGAATGATTAGGTTACAATGTTTGTGTTGTGCATAGTAATTTTTTACAAATATCTTAGAATAAAAAGAATTTTCTTCCTCAAAAGAAAAACAAAATGGTTTAGTAATAATCTGAATATGGGTTCAGAATCAAACAAATCTGACTCAGCATCAAAATTCAACTTACACATTTGAGTGACTTTTCAACTTAACTTCTTAGAGACTCAATCTCATCATCTACAAACACAGGAATAAAACTGCCTATATAGCCGACATGGTGTTTTAAGAACAAAATGATGTGAATACTTAGACCTCTGCTTAGCACAACATTGGTAAAAATAAATCTCAAATTCTTCCAAAAACAGTAAAGTATCTACAGTGTACTAACTCTAAATATTAAGTTTAATCCATGTAAGGCACACCAGATTCATCATTCTACCTGTTTTCAGCAGCACAACAAATCTTTACTAAATTAGTGAAGTGCCCTAAATTATTAGGAACCCCTCAAGATAACAGCTTTAACCAATGAAAATTTAATTCAATCTATCAGTTTTAAATCACTTCTCCATAATATCAATATGTAATTAAACTTCCACATCAGAGCCAAACAATTCTTTAAAAAGTAACAATGAAATTTTTTGTTTTCACCTAGGGCTTTGGCCTCTTAACATTGAAATTCAACTATGCAAACACCCAAATAGTTTGCTTGATTCATTTCTTTTTTGGAGGGTAGGAGGAGGGAATGACAAGCGTGTCTCAAATTTTTCATTTCCTCTTTAAATTAAATCTGAGCATGGAACCCCAAACGCCAAAGGGTGCTTTTTTAAAGCCTTCCCTACACCAACTGTGTATTATGTGGATATACAGCTTGGCGGCTATCTGGCCGACGGGAGAACCCCAAATTTAATAATGCTTATCTTTAGCATCAAAACGAAGAGTCAGAAGGCTGGACAGAAGCCCACAGAGCCCAAGGGAGCACAGTTCTCATCTCATCAGCCCCTGGGCCTTTTCCACCCACTCCTTACTGAGGGCTATGCCCATATAAGCTCTAAGGTTGAGCGACCAGAGAATTTAAGCATAAATAAGCCAAGATGTGGAAAATCATCCCTTTGGGTGCTTGTGGTATAGAGTTTCAAATGCTGATACTAAGAGGCAGGAGTTTAATGAGAGTCTTCTACTAGAAAGGAAGTAAAGGAGATGATGCCACTGTTGCCACTACCCACCGTGAAGCACGTGCCCTTCATTTCTGTACTTCACAACTTCTGATAACCACAAGCTTGCAGGTTTATGACATCCTAAACTCCCTATCTTAGAATCTCAGCAAGATTGCTGAGGTTGATTCTATTTTCTCTCAGGGGAGCAGTGGGGTGCAGTGGAAAGAAAATGCACTTTGGAATCAAGCAGGCTATGTTATCCCAGATGAAGAGACACGTAAAGACACACACGCACACAGGAGCAGACACCCCACCCTTTCTAGTGGTTCTGTTTCTCAATGAACGCTCACTGATACAATACTATGTAATGTTGGGTGGTTATTTAACTTCTCTAGCCTCAGTTACCTCACTGGAAATAACAACTCCATGTGGGTATGAGAAATAAGTTTTAAAATGCCTATGAAGTACCTAACCCACAGCCTGGCACTCAGCAGGCATTTAACATTATTCCCCATCCTTTTCTCCCTACTGCTCTAAGCTCAGCTACAAACGCACATGTGAACATGGTCTTTGATCCCAACAGGATCAAATGTTGGCTGATTAGGGCTTCAAGGCAGGCTGGCACATTTGTCTGCTGTACCTTTTTCACTTTAGAGAACTCATTCTTCTTTAAGCGTTGACTTTCATCAAAAAGGCTACTGTGCAGTTAGAGAGCTTTCTTCAATCACATTCCAATCCTGAGACCTGGGTGTGTTGCTCAGAGATCCCATGAAACACGAACCCACTCTAGGGATGGATTTCTCCTGCTCATGGCTGATTACAAGCATCATGTGCTGAATTTTAACAATTTTACTCCCAGATTAAGCTCATTTCCAAATTCAAGAGCAAACGACTCTAGCCCTCTAAGGACTGTCTACAATCTGCGGTCCAACCTGAATCTCATTATGCACCTACCGGTCCCAGAAATGAAACGCAAGATGAAAACCAAAATCTCTCATCCAGTAAGACATGTCACTAACTGCCATGTCCCCAGGGTGGATGGCTGAAGGAAATGTGGGTCTGCTGATAAAGACTCAGGGGATATATTAGCCATCTCAATCCCTTCCAGACCTGTTCTGGACTTCGTGAAAAAGTGAAGGCCAAAGTGATAGCCATTTAAAAAGCTTTAAATTATTGGAATGTTCTCAGGAGGAAGAACAGTGTATGTATTTTCATGGAGGAGATAGTCACAGTTGGAAAGCGTTCAGTTGCTTATTATTTGGACCAGAAGAGGAGTTACCCCTGAAGGCAAGCGTGGAAGAGCTGCTGACGTAGGATTCCAAGCTGTGCTAACCCCAGAAGACCAAGGAGGTATAAGGATTTTTTTGTTTTTGACACAAAGAAGAAAAAAAATGTAAGTTTACAAACTCGCCTGACTTATCCAGGATATACGAGAAGAAATCTGGACTCCGTGACCTGCTACAAGAATTCATCAACCACTAAAATAAATGAAAACTTTTTTTGAAAACGGGGAGGGAGGCGGCGACAGCGCACCTGGTCCTGGCAGTCACGATCTTCCGCTCACGGGGCCTCTGAGGACCGGGCGGCAGGAAAGGGGTTCGCGGGGTTCCGAGGGGCGCGGCCTGGTCCCCACATCCTGCATAGCCCGGGGGGTGGGTGCAAGTCCTCAGAGGAGGCCCAGGGGAAGGGAAAGCAGGAACCGGTAGGCGGGACGGGAGGGACAGGAGCCGCTGCCACGCACCGCGCCCTACCCAGGCCACCTCAGGACACCCAGATATTCAGAGCCGGGAACCCGAGGCGGTGCCAGAACGCGGACAGCTCAAGGCGCCGCTGGACCGCGGTCCCGACTCTCGCTTCCTTCCGCGCTCAGGGGACCCGGCTCAGCACTCGGTGCCCCGACCCCTCCTGGGCACTCACCCCGGGCCACCAGCGGCGAACTCACGGCGCCTCCCACGAAGACAGCAGCGGCGAGGATCGCGGATCCGGAGAGTCCCCGCGGAGCCATCGCCGCGTCCCTTCGCCCTCCTCCCCTGGACGCTGCGTCCCGCGCTCAGGCTGGCGGAGCAGCTCTGGGGCGGGCGGGCGGATCCAGTTGCAGGGCTCAGCCCCCGCGCGCGGCGACCAAAGCCCCGCCGTGGCCCCGCCCCGACCCCACCCACCTGGGCTCGGTACCGCCTCTCCCGCCGCGCCCTGGGCTCCGCCTGCAGCAGCAGTCGGCCCGGCCATGCCCCGCCCCCTGGCGCTCCGCCCCAAGCTGGCCCCGCCTCTCCCTCTTGCGCCGGCTTCCTTTCCATATCTGGCCGCAGCCTCAGGCGCCCACTTTAGGCCATGGCCCCGCCCCCTTTGTGCCCCTCCCACCGCAGCCGTGCTCCGCCTTTCCCGGCCCACCGCGGCCTGGCCCCTCCTCTTTCCTGCGCGCAGGCTTCCTTTCCGAGCCCAGCGCGACTGCTGCTGCCTGCCTTACGCGGGAGCCCGGGGCGAGGGCGGGGTCCACGCGGCTCTTCCTCTCTGGCTTTCGGATCTGGGAAGAAGAGGTAGCGCTGTCTGTAAGTTCTCCATTGGCACTCTACTCGGCTATCATTCTTCTCGGTTTCGGGTCTAGGGAGGGATGCTGTGCTTACTTTAGTTCGGTCGTTTGAAAATTAAGGAAAAAACTTAAATAACTTTGATGTCTCCCTCCCTCTGCTTCCATTTAAGCTGCTGCTGTTAGGAAAAATACCTCAAACAGCTTGCGGGGTTTTTTTTAAGTTGAGTGCTCATAGTGCACCTTGCAAATACTCCGACAAGGTAGCGCTTCAAGGGCCCAGTCCCCTATTATCTCCTTATAACCTCACATCAGCTCTCGGAGGTGAGTTATTACAGGCCAAGGAGTGAACCCACAATGTCTGGGCCACCGTGACAAATGATAATTATCCCATGGTCCTTGAGTTTGCTCTCTGCTATGCCCTCGGCGCCTGGATCCGCGACAGCATACTCTAAGAAAGAAGTCAGGAATGTTTTTTGAAGTTGAATCATTATCACAAGCACTGACAGGATTCAGAGGTTTTCTCTGCGTAGTTCCTCTTTACTGCCCTATAGAGACTCCTGATACAGGGCCATCAAGCATATGTTTAAGGAAGTGTGGGCAAGGCTTGAGCAAGTACTTAAAAAAACTAGCAGGGAGAGAAGGGTAGATGGGTGCTGTGGGTTTTCACAGAATAGGCCCTATCCTTGAGATGACTGACAGCCTCTAATTTTCAGATGGAGACTGTTTAGTCTCTCACTAAGTCCTGCATGCATTATGCTAGACTGTTACAAACACAGGCCCTGATGTGGGGATTACCACTGACAGAAGCTCAGGACACTACAGATGGCTAAGGCTGAAGGATGGAGCCCTGCCCTTTGAAGCCTAAGGAGGGCACAGCTGGTGCGCATCCTGGCAGGCTTAGTAGGCAGCCCTTCCTAGTTCTATACCAACATAAAAACTGAGAATGGGTGCGGAGAACAGAGATCCATGTGGGTTTCTAACTAAAAAAGGAGAGAATCCTGGGCCTAGAAATTAAAGTATAAATTCTAAGTTATAGGCAGAACCAGCTACATAATTTGCAGGACACGTTGCAAAATGAAAATGCAAGGCCTTTTGTTCAACAATCATAAGAATTTCAAGACAGCAACAGCAGAACGTCAAATCCATTGTAGAACCCTCTTAAACATGGAGACCTGTGCAACTTCACAGGTTATACACTTACAAAACTAGTAATAACATGCTGGCACAAAGATATCTATTCAAAATGTAGAATGTCATTCCAAAATTAATGTTTCACTCTTTTCTCTCAGATTGAACTTACTATTAAAAAGACGACATCTTTTTGAACAACATATTTGAACTGGATGTCTGCTGTGCCACTACAGAAATTAAAATATGATCCAGTAATGAAAACTGGAAGAAACCTTAATAATCTACAAAGCTGCTCATTTTACAGATGAGAGATGGTGAAGTGACTTGCTTGACATCTCATATCCACTATGAGGCAGCATTGGAACCCAAGGCTCTGAAATTTCCCTTCCTAGACTTTCCATAACATTCACCTCTTGACACACTCTCTATAGATGTCTTAACATCCACATACCCCATATCTATGCATTTACACATTGTTAAAGGAAAGAGGGAGGGAGGGAGCAAAAGAGGAAAAAAGGAAAAAATAAAGGAAGAAAACAAGGAAGGAAGGAAGAATGGAAAAGAAGGGGCAAAAATAGGGAGGAGGGAAGGAAAGAAGAGAAACAGAAATTAAATTTAAATTATTTGGCTCGGCGCCTGTGGCTCAATGGGCTAAGGCATCAGCCACGTACACCTAAGGTGGCGGGTTCGAATCCCCAGCCCGGCCCGCCAAACAACAATGATGGCTGCAACCAAAAAAAAATAGCCAGGCGTTGTGGCGGGCGCCTGTGGTCCCAGCTACTTGGGAGGTGGAGGCGGGAGACTCGCTTGAGCCCAGGAGTTGGAGGTTGCTGTGAGCTGTGATGCACTCTACCCAGGGGGATAGCTTGAGGCTCCGTCTCAAAAAAAAAAAAGTTTAAATTATTTCCCTCCCTCCCTCTTAACCCTACAGATTTGGTCACATGGATTAAAAATCCTCTATATACGCATATCTAAAAACTCACTGTATCATATTAGTGTGAGGATTTCAATGTAATGGCAGTTCCTTTCTGTATTATAAAGAGGATGTCATATTTCTTCTGAGGAAATAAAATTGAAATGAAACTGAATGATTATCCCATTTTTTCCAGAAATAAACATGAAAAGGAGAAAGTTTTAACAATAAGTCTCATTTATTCAGCTCTTAGAGTTAGCCCTATCCCACGATGAGCACTTTCCCTACCTTCTTTATTGAATCCTCACAGTGATTTTATATTTGGGAAGCTCTGTTAATGATCCTCACTTCAAGGCCGAGGAGACTCGGATCTGAGGGATTAAGGCATTTACCTGAGTCACAATCTGTTTCCTGGCTCTGCCGGGATGCAAATCCGGGATCAGCTCACTCAGGCCTACACTTGCCACTTCCCCTTGTATGTTCAGCCTTAGAAATGCAGAATTCTAGTCAATCAGCTCTTCTGTTCCAATGTAAAGTCTTATTCTCTGATCCTGTCTTTGCAGGCTTACCCTAGCCTTTTAAAACTCTGTTTCAACAATTGCTTACACATTTTTTCCTCAGTGAAACTAACTTATTTATGGGAACAGATTATAAATCAGAGATTATAGGATTAAATTTACAAACTTATACAATGTATTGTGCTTTCTGGGTTTCTTTTTTTTCTCAGTTCTTTGTAAGAATCCCCTCACTGGAAACCTTTCCTGTTTTCCTCTGTATTACTAAACTGGTAATTTTCATCACCATGATTTAAATGCACAACACTTGGTTGGCTGGCATTTACTCTAATTAAGGTTGAATGTACTTCTGTGGAAGGTCTCTGTAGAATTTCTTCTTTCTGCTATCTAGATGTAGTCATCTGCTTTTGAGAGGTTATATCCAGGAGAGAAGATTAGGGTTATTTACAAAGTATGTCTGCAAGGGAATAAAATGATATTTTACACAATCTAGGGCTATATTGACCTGATAATGAAGAGGGTCTCTGAAAAACAAAAAGTAGCTCCTGTCTATTATTCAGAGAGATTCTCTGAGAAGCAGGGAGCAGCTTTAAGGGAAACAGTTAGAAATTAATAAAACAAAGCACAGGGCCAGAGGAGATTGACATAGGCATAAACTTACCTACAGGTGGACAGAACCACAGGGCAGAGCGCACTGGTGCAGACTGAGAAAGGGGTCAGGAGAAGGTAGGAGAAGTCATCCTTCCTGCAGAGGGAATGATACTATGTCTGAGACTAATTTTAGAATTACCACCTTCCTCAACAGATGTTGATCTTGCACCAGGGTCTTATCTCAAGTGCCAGCCAGGACGCCGACTTTGAAGGATTTATAGGTGAGTAGAAAGGAGGTTGCTGTGACTTTGCAAATTAAAAAAAATACCACACTAGATAAAAGTAGCTTCAAGGCATATAAGAAGTAAAGATTTGAGTAGAGGTTGGTGAGCCATTTCCACCATCTCTCTACTGTTACTGAGGACCCTTCTGGAAAGACATTAAGTGGAGTGATGTAGGAGGGGCCAGAGTGAGCAGGTGAGGAAGAGAAAACAGTAAGAGGAGTTCTCTTTGCAGAAGCGTGGCTGAGAGCAGAGTGGAGAGAAGGAGTGGTAGAGGGGACTTGGGTAGGGGGTCAAGAGAAGATTTTTGTAGAATGGAAAATATGGAACAATGGGAAAGAAAGCACACGGAGGGGAATCAGAGCAAGGGGGTGGGAGGCAACTAATGTAGCAAGATCCAGAGGAACTCAATGGTGGGATCAAGAGTGTAGGAGTTGCTGGCCTCAGACAAAAGGCAAACACCTGGTGCTCTGAAAATTGAAGAGAAAGGGTAAAAGAAAGGCACACATGTGAATATATTGGCAGGTAGCAAACCAAAAGTTAAGGAGAAGGCCAGACTCGGTGGCTCATGCCTATAATCAGCAGTTTGGGAGGCTGAGGCAGATGGATTGCTTGAGCTCAAGAGTTTGAGACCAGCCTGAGAAAGAGTGAGACCCAACCTCTAAATAATAGCCAGGCATTGTGGTGGGCTCCTGTAGTCTCAGTTACTTGGGAGGCTGAGGCAACAGGATCACTTGAGCCCCAGAGTTTGAGGTTGCGGTGAGCTATGATGCCAGAGCAGAGCACTCTACCCAGGGCAAGGAATTGAGACTCTGTCTCTAAAATAAATAAGTAAATAACTTAAAAAAAAAAAATACTCCCAGAGGAGGCCCTGGGGCCCTTTGTCTTCTATAATGCCCTCCTGTTCTGTGTGCAGCTACACATGTAATGAAGATATAACACAAACTTATAATAATTTCAGGTATGTGGTGGACTTAATAGAGCTTAAGGTTCTGGCCTGGGGCCGAGCACTTGTATGTAACTCTGTTTCCAGAGACATTCTTGGCCTAAAGGAAATCACCATATCCTTCCCCTCCCTAAAGCCTACCCACACCCCACTCCCCACCGAAAGACTGAAGAAAAGGACTTTGATGCTGAGATTCTTTTTTTTTTTTTCTTTTGGAGACAGAGTCTCACTTGTTGCCATGGTGGCGTTATAGCTGACAGCAACCTTAAACTCTTGGGCTCAAGTGATTCTCTTGCCTCAGCCTCCCAAGTAGCTGGGACTATAAGCACCCCTATTTTTAGAGAGGGGGGGTTGTCTCACTATGGCTGAGGCTAGTCTCTAACTTGTGAGCTCAGGCAATCAACCTGCCTCAGCCTCCCAGAGTGCTAGGATTACAGGTCTGAGCCACCACGCCCAGCTGATGCTGGGATTCTAATTGATCTTTTCTTTTGTGACCACACACCAAGCAAAGGAAAGGGAAATAGGTTGCACCAAAGTCTGCCTCCAGCCTGTGGCTGTCCCATCTTTACCCCACAGCAATGCCAGAGTCCTCCTGCCAAGGTTCTATTAGCAGCAGATTCTCCCCTGCTCAGCATCCTCCCTGGCTCCAGCCGTTGGTTGCCGACAGGTCATGTTCACCTCTTCAGACTAAATGTAACATCAGTGATGACCCTCTGGGTTATTTCTATCCATGCAGAAGAAGCAGTACAATTAATTGCATATATACCTAAATTAATTTTGCCATCATAACGGTAGCTTGTGTGTTCCAGAAGCTAAGAAGCCTGGAGAGCTAGTGGTAACAAAAGGGGTTTTCCACGGCGTATTGAGAATTCAGTATTTTTCTTTTTTAAGACAGAGTGTCACTTTGTCACCCTCAGTAGAGTGATGTAGCATCTAGTTCACAGCAACCTCAAACTCTTGGGCTCAAGTGATTCTCTTGCTCAGCCTCTTGAGTAGCTGGGACTACAGTGCCTGCCACAACGCCTGGCTCTTTTTACAAATGAGGTCTCGCTGTGGCTCAGGCTGGTCTCACACCTATAAACTCAGGCAATCCGCCCACCTAATCCTCCCAAGTACTAGGATTATAGATGTTAGCCACCTCACCCGGCCTTGAGAATGAAATATTTTTCCTTGCAAGAAATGGTCCAAAGCCTGGAAGAGGGTGTAGACAGTTGGGGCAAGGTCTGGTGAATTGTAAATGTCAGAGTGTTTCTTAGTCCAGCTTCTGAAGTTTGAATAATGTGTTTTTTTCTGTTTTGTTTTGTTTTTTGGCAACAACATGTCTTGCAAGAGGATTGGCCTATTTCTATTGACCAACCTCAGCTGCTTAATCACAGCAGCTTTATCATTTCATCCCACTGGTTGCAGTAGACATCTGCTGCACTTGATTGACCAGGTTTCAAGAAGCTGTTAAGTGGATAGTAACGGCGCTGGACCACCACACACACACCTGTGAAGTGGATAGTAACGGCACTGGACCACCACACACACACCTGTGAAGTGGATAGTAATGGTGCTGGACCACCACACACACACCTGTGAAGTGGATAGTAACGGTGCTGGACCACCACACACACACACCTGTGAAGTGGATAGTAACGGCACTGGACCACCACACACACACCTGTGAAGTGGATAATAATGGTGCTAGACCACCACACACACACCTGTTAAGTGGGTAGTAACGGCGCTGGACCACCACACACACACCTGTGAAGTGGGTAGTAACGGCACTGTGACACCACACACACACCTGTGAAGTGGATAGTAATGGCGCTGGACCACCACACACACACCATTAGCTTTTTTGATGAATATTCAGTTCAGGACAGTGTTTCGCACTTCATCTTTATCCAGCCATTGTGCAGAATGCTTGCAATTGTCAAAAAGAATCCATTTTTTTAATCATACATAAAAATACAGTGTAGAAATGGTTCACCTTTATATCATGGCACCAAGGAAAGGCAAACTTTGAGACGATTTCTCTTTTGACACTCATTAAAACAGATGTGATGAGTTCATGTAGAACCCATCTATCCACCCTCTTTACCTTGCTGATTTGTTTCAAATGGTCCAATGTTATTATTGGAATAGCAACATCAAACCTTGCTGCTAATTCACACATAGGTTAAGATGGATTCACTTCCACTGCAGCTTTCAGCTTATCCGCCTTGGTCGTAGGTCACCCACATGGCTCATGTTCAAGATTAAAATCACAACAAAACTCAAACTATCGACTTACTGTGTGTTCAATAGCCACACCCTTCCCAAACACTTTGTTGATTTTCCTGTCTGTGCTGCATCAGTTCCACGATGGAACTCACATCTAAAAACAATATGAAATTTTGACTTATGCACGGTTTCATAAAAATTGCTGTAAAAAAATTTTGAAAGATAGTCATAAGCAAAAAGGTGAGTTTGAAAGCATGAGGATATGC
Source organism: Galagoides demidoff (assembly GCA_963574575.1). Classification (NCBI taxonomy): domain Eukaryota; kingdom Metazoa; phylum Chordata; class Mammalia; order Primates; family Galagidae; genus Galagoides; species Galagoides demidoff. The sequence continues at coordinate 13,653 of CAUYQV010178085.1, forward strand.
ATTCCAATAAAGAAAAACCAAGAAGTGGCAAAGTGAAATGTAGAGACATCAACTGTCAAACTCAGTACTTCAGGTAATAGGACATTTTACACTTACTTAATAATCTAAATATTTAATTTGTAAAGAGGCACATATATCACTCTACCACAATTTATTTTATATATATATATATATATATATATATATATATATTTTTTTTTTTTTAGACAAAGAGTCTCACTTTGTTGCCCCTGGTAGAGTGCCAAGACATCATAGCTCACAGCAACCTCAAACTCTCAGGCTCAAGGGATTCTCTCTCTCTTTTTTTTTGTGGGGGGGAGAGGTTGGGCTTGGACCTGCCACTCCCGGTACATGGAGCCAGCTCCCTACTCCTTGAGCCACAGGCCCCGCCCATCAAGCGATTCTCTTGCCTCAGCCTCCTGAGTAGCTGGGACTACAGGTTCCCACCACAATGCCTGGCTACTTTGTAGATATAGGGTCTTGCACTCCTGAGCTCAAGCAATCCACCAGCCTCAGCTTCCCAGAGTGCTAGGATTACAGACATGAGCCACCACATCTAGCATATCACAGTTTTTTAAATAATTGGCTGACAATATTTAAATATGATTGCTTTTCCTTGTAACACCACATATTTTTTTTATGCATACATAAACATGATTCTGATAAGAGGTACCATAGGCTATATCAACTGCCAAAAGGATCCCAAGCACACGCATGTGTACACACACACACACATAAGTGTAGAACCTCTGGTCTGGGGCCTCCTTTGCATAATCACACCCATTGCAGAATTTTCCTATGCAAAGCTTATTTTCCCAGATGCTGCTTCTCTGGAAACTGCTGCAGTCATAACCAAGATTTGGGGAATGTAAGTGACATCTATAATAACTAGCTATCTGGCTACACAGTACTGTAAATTTATTCAGTGGGAATATTTCTTTCCTTGCTCATAAATAAAATTTAGAGCAAGTCCCTTAATTTTCCAGGTATCTTTAAGGTAATAAGGCTACTCCGGACACTAATTAAAACTGCAGTCCTCTGCAGTGGTTAACAACTCTCTACCACACTTGTGTCCTGCAGACTGAAGGCCTGCACTGGACCATGGTATCATATCGTCAAGCACAGTGGAACAGGAATGTCGCAATCAACCGCTAGCTGCCAGGGTGTTGACACTGAAGGTTGTTAACTGAGTGGCTTTCTAGAAATTTTCCTTAGCAAAATAGAACTACCAACTAGGCACGGTGGCTCACGCCTGTTATCCCAGCACTCTGGGAGGCCCAGGCAGGTGGATTGCCTGAGTTCACGGGTTGGAGACAAGTCTAAGCCAGAGTAAGTTACCATCTCTAAAAAAATTAGTTGAGCATGGTAGTGGGCGCCTGTAGTCCCAGCTATTTGGGAGGCTAAGGCAAGAGACTCACTTAAGCCCAAGAGTTGGAGATTGCTGCGTGCAAGCTGTGACACCATGGCATTCTACTCAGGGAGACATAATGAGACTCTGTCTCAAATAAACAAAAAAAGAACTGCCTCGGCCAAGTTCATGACTCCTTCCCAGGGATATCCCTCATCCATGGCAGGTTATTACCAGAGGGGTAGTGGGAACACCCTCATCCAAGGACCCACAACTTGGTAAGAGCCACCCAGCTCCAAAACTCCCCCAGAGAAAAGGCTGAGTCCCTCCCGTGACTGCATCTGGGTTCCTTGTCTTCCCCTGCCACATCCCGCTCCCCGCAGCCTCCCACATGCACGCGGGTGAGCTCCTGTGCCCCACTGTGGACTCTGAATCCCAGGAACTCTCTCTGTTTCTCTCCTTTCTCGCCAGCTCCGTCTGCTTTTCATGTCCCATCTTGCTGACTAGTTCAGGGTGGTTTTGTGTTCCCAGGACAACTACCTGGTAGATAAGACCTAAGATTCATTCTATGCCTGTACCACAGAAAACACATACTTTGCTCCAAAAAAATCTCTGAAATGGGCTTCGAAAAGGAGATGACACTGAGGGAAGAAAGGGTCTGGGTTGGTGTGATAGTCAGAACAGGGGCTCCAAATATGTCTGTGTCCCAATCTCTGGAACCTGGGAATATGCCAGGCAAAGGAGAATTTATTTGTAGTTGGAATTGAACTTGCTAATCAACTGACTTTAAGATAGAAAGATTGTGCTAGAATATCTGGGGAGGTCCAGTGTAATCAGAAAGGTTCTTTTTTTTTTTTTTTTTTTTTTTAAGACAGAGTCTCAAGCTTTCCCCCTGGGTAGAGTGCCATGGCATCACAGCTCACAGCAACCTCCAACTCCTGGACTCAAGCGAGTCTACTGCCTCAGCCTCCCAAGTAGCTGGGACCACAAGCGCCTGCCACAACGCCCGGTTATTTTTTTGTTGCAGCCATCATTGTTGTTTGGCGGGCCCGGGCTGGGGATTCGAACCCGCCACCTTAGGTGTATGTGGCTGGCGCCTTAGCCACTTGAGCCACAGGCATGGAGCCAAGAGAAGAATATTTAAAGGAAAGATCCAAAGGGCTAAGAATTTTCCAGAACTGAGTTACTAACCTAAAAACAAATAAATAAATCA